>PVIU01007431.1:0-91916 GCA_004026605.1 Ondatra zibethicus
TGGGCCTTGGACTTCCAACAGGGCAGGGCACCATGCCCTCTTTCAAGGAAGAAGGGGGAGGGAGGAGGGGTGGGGGGTAGTGGGAGGGGACCGGGAGAAGGGGAAGAAAGGAAAAAAATTTTTTTTTATCTTTAATTATGTTCTTGAATGGAAAAAATAAAACAAAACAATGTATGGAAAAAAAAAAAAGAAAAAAAAATTTATGATATGTGCCTCAAGAATCTTGGAGTTGATCCTGGAGTCCACATGCACCTCAGTTCCGATGCCAAATGATGGCGTTCTCTCTCAAAGCTCAACAATGTCCTTGGCATCCAGAGGCCAAGAAGTCAATGCAAAGGAAGACACTAAGTAAGGTTAGCATGACTACAAAGCAACAAAGTAGCAATCATTTTCCATGTTCTGTTACTTGAGGCTAACATAAGTTTAAATTAAGTTTTAAAAATAGGCTTTGTAACCTGAAGGGAGATGTATTGGGGGAGAAGGGGACACAGAGGTTTTTGGGGCAATGAGCAGGAGAGAGATATGATTAAGATGTTTTCTATTAATCTGAGTTTTTAAAATTTAAAATTAAATAATCTGGGTAAAAATCTAACATTTTATTATACAATTATTGAAGTTTTAATCACAGCAAAGAAACTCATTTAATTTCTCCTGTATCTCATTAAAAAGGGGGATTCTTCTAGTGAAAAGTAGTTTTTGCATGTGATCACTGTAGCTACTGAGAGTCAAGTGACTGAACAAAAAAAATTATATGGCATTAAGCTGTCTTCAATTCTTGAAAGGCTTCTTTACATTTGACATAGAAAATTAGGAGGCGCATTTGCATTTTCCAGCCATAATGGAAGAACCAGCTTCTTATGGAAGAGCACACAGATGAAGAGATGCCAACGAAATAGCTGGGTTTCAAAAGGCATGGACTGTGCTCAGTACAAATAGCTTTTGCGGTTTCCAACATGAGTCTCTGTGGCTGGGGTAAGTGAAGAGGAACGCAAGCTGAGACTGTGTGCTGCTCTGATGAGCAGGCAATGTGCAGCATGCGCATAACTACTCCAGACTTCCAGGTAAGAGACCGCCATGCTTCCACGGTACCACCGAACATCAGCCTCCCCACGCCGCACTCATTGGGTCATCGGTTTCTTCAACTTAGAACGTGGTCCCGTTTATCCTAGGGCAGCCTTAATTCATGCAAAGTATAATGTATTTGACACTAACAGTTAGGCAGACTAGTCACTAACTTGAATTATTATTTGCTCTTGAGCTATGAGATCACTGAAAAGAATTTCATGAAAAAAAAATAATAAAAAGACCTAAAGGAAGAAAGCAAGGAGAAAAGCAAAACAGGAAGAGAGGGATGGAGGAGGGAAAGAGAAGAATTAAAAAATGAGATCCTCTGTAGGACAGTAAGATTAAACATCAGTGGTGGCATAAATGTCCGCACTTGGTGACCCGAGACCTCTGTTAAAGGCAGACTGGTGACAACCTGGATGACCTGGACTAGACAACATTTAACTAGTCCACATCTGTCGGCAGCATAGTCTGGCTCAGCTCTGCAGCTCTCCTTTCTCCCAGTGACCTCCACCTAGGCAACATAGAGGAAGGAAGTCAGGGACTGGAGACAGCACAAACACTCAAAACAGAGGATTCGCGAGGACCCTGGGTCGTGAGGCCCTCAGCACTACATAAATCAAAAAAAGAAAAACACAAGAGGAAAGTATTTATTGCTCTGTTATGACTCAAATCAGCATTGTTTGGCACTTGTTCTCAAAAAAGCTTAATGTCAAAACTTCAATTTCACGAAACAACAGGTTTGCTCAAGGCCAAAATGTTTTGGGACTTTTTTTTCCTCACAGTATTTCCACTGTTGGTGCTAGCCAAAAGCCAGGCTTCATACCCAGATGAAAATCAACATAAATCATCATCCCTCAGAAGCAGCCAGGACTTAGTGTGAAGATTGAATGAGTGACGGCTTAGATTAGTTTGCATTTTATCTGAATTAGGTCCTTGGCTTTCACATGAAGACAGTTGTCACTGTGCTGGTAGAGTGACATTCATCTCTAAACAAGAGCTACCCAGAAATCCCATCTACTCCATCAAATGGTAGGCAAGCTCAAGTTATTCATGACATATTCTTGTTGGGTTTTTTTCCTAGTATTACTGGTAAGGGGTCCAGTCACGAACTGAAATTTCTTTAGAGACTGCAACAGAACTAAACCTGGGGATTTAACTCCAGAAAAATCACTTAATACAGAAAAAAAAACAGCACCCTTTGTGAGTGGCACTTCAAGACCACATGGCTAGCCAGTAATTACCTGCTGTTCCCCCTTATTTATCTATTTATCTATCTATCTATCTATCTATCTATCTATCTATTTATTTATTTATTTACATATTGGCCTCCTTTTTTCTAACATGGACAGGATGAGGCACATAAAAGCACTTATTAAAGGACAGGATTTTGCCTTCAAGCCAGTCCCATTTCTGCCCCCACAGGAAGTACATGGTTTAACCAGACCCTGTGTTGATTGCCCTCTGTGGGAAGTAGTGGTCAACTCTAATTAACTAATTTACTTTCAACAAGTGTTTAATTAGAGCCTTTGCCCATATGTCGTGTTCTTTTGAAGATTCTTCCCAAAGTAAGAACCTTATTCAAAGACATCATCTGATTCTCTGGAGAAAGAAGTCTCCGAAAATATAGGAAAATCTACATCCTTTGACAAATATTAAATAGAACAACTAAATGTTTAAGTTAGAAAAGGCATGGGGCTACCCACGATAAGGGTAAATATAATGATGTTTGGTCATGGAACTGGAGGTGAACCCTGGAAAATCAAGAAAATTATGAAAAACAGATGAAGTCAGTGTCACCAGTGTTAGACAAAGAATAATCCTCTGTATTCCTCGACTATCAACTACATGTCAGATACTCTCTCTACTGTCTCCCTTAACGCTTGCAAGAATTGTGGGATGTAGACACTGCCCATTTTGCAGAGAAGGGAGCCAAGACAAAAACTTAAAAAGTGACCCAAGCCAAGGCTGGCAGGTGTGAATTTGGGTGCCAAGCCTCAAAGGTCACAGTGAGTCTCAGGTAAGTGTCTTAAAGTGGTGATCCCCAAGTTCAGGAAGTGACACAAGGAGCATGAAACTGTTCACCCGTCAGAGCCCAGCTCTGTGGGTCATGGAGGTCTGTGCGAATATGTTCTTCCAAGACACTCAACCTTCACTTGAAGTAGGAAGGACTCGAGAAGCAATTAAAACATTCTCGAGGACACTGAGGCTTGAGGGAGCGGGGGCAGAAGTGACTATGAAGTCAACTCCCTAGGTCACATGTCCATGTTTTCACATAAAACAGAGAGTGCTGAGTAAACTAGAACCTCCAGAACCTCTCCCTAAGTAAGAGAGTAAGCCTATAATTCTATCGTGGGCTAGGACAGGAGGCAAAGGCCGTGAGACACATTAAAAGAAAAATTCCTTAGGTCGGTGAAATCTAGTTTATCTGAGGGGGAAAATCAATCTCACAGCTCTGGCAGAGTACTCCCCAAAGAAGATTCTAGGAACACTAGCCAACACTGTGACCAGACGGCATTAGAGAAAAGGGCTCACACTTAAGTGTCTACAGCTTGCTCAATTAACCAGTCATTTGGCTACGGCTTAAACAGTCAACTGTTTGTCATCTCAGTGGCCAAGTGTCTTCTGCAGGGAACCGAAGCTCCACTGTTGTGACTAACACTACTGATTGGCTCTACTGGGACAAAGGCGGGTACTGGGTCCAGATCCTTGGTCTCCTACAAAACGGGTTTTTTTTCCCTGCATAACAAAGTTTTAATTTTAATAAAGTCAATTTTTTCATGGAACATTCTAGAGATGTTGTAGTAATACAAAACATTATTAAATAAACTTGATTAAGGGTTGTATGAAGAGCTTATTAATTTAGCTGTCTTCCTTCATAGGTTACCGAGTTCCCAAGTTGATTCACGGGGACAAAAGGGACACAGAAAAGTGTTCTTTAGCCATACTACATATGATTTTTAAAAAAATTTATTCTTCTCTCATGTATTACATCCCAACCACAGTTTCCCTTCTCTCTACTCCTCCCAACACCCACCTCACCTCTCCCTCAGATCCACTTTCCCTCCATTTCCCTTCAGAAAAGAGTGGCCCTCGTCCTTTGAGGTATACTGTGCTAGCTAAAGTGAGACTTAGCCTGGAGTTTGGCAAAAGTTACAAATAATCCTTAATTATGTGATCTAGATGTATATAAGTGAAAAGTTTATTCAAGGATAATGGCAGCCCATATTTACTTGGTATATACTCAATGGTACATGTATACTAAACATATATATATGTATGTATATGAATACACACACACATGTATTCAAGCTTTGTAATACCCATGAAGATCTTTTGTATTTCCAAATATATAAACCTACTTTTTTAAAATTTATAAGCCTTACTGAGTTTGGCTTTTGTTTTTTCACAGCCAGAAATACTTAAGCTGATTTGATTCTATGCCAGACATAAAGATTTAAACTGGCTTCCCCCAAAAAAGCCTCAGTGACTCATGGTAGGGAGAAAGCATCTGACAAAAAAAAAAAAAAGAAAAAGAAAGAAAAAAGAAAAAAAAACCTTTACTAAGATGCTGTGGAAAAAAGAAGGAAGGAATGTGAGGGTTCTAAGAATAGAAAACTTTAACCATTGATGGACTAGACAAAGCATGAGCAGGCAAAGAACTGGCTTTTGCGACAGCTTACACATGTGGAGGAGCACCAGGTAAATGACGACAGAAGCTCTGCTCTCTACCAGACTAAGTACAGAGAACTGGGTCTGCTCAGGACATGAAGGACCTCTGTCTCTGCTGGTGAGGGCAGGCAGGAGGTTTATAGGACTATACTGTTTTGATTCAGATAGCTGGATTGAAATCTCAACTTTGTTTTGTAGCATCTGTGTAATTTTTGGATACATTTCTGAATGTCTCCAAGCCTCTGTTTCCTCTTTTGGGAAGAAAAGTTCACTATATCTGGTTTTCCTATATTGTGAAGTTGAAAGATACTCTATTCTTGTCATGTTATTGGGTGATGGTGATACTATTACACAAATGCAAAGAGAGATATTCCCAAGATACTGAGCATCCAGTCAACAGGAACATGAAGCAGCAACAAAGCTGGCTGAACATGAGGGAAGTGTAGGACAGAGTGGGGAGCATAAATTTTCAAGTATGTTGAATTAATTTATTAGTGACTTTAGAAATCATATAAACTGGAAATCAAGGTTTATGTGAAGATCACAGCATCTGTGATGGTGTCAAGAACAAAATCAAGGAGGAAGCAAAAAACCAGCTGAGAGCTTGTTACTCTCAGAATCAGAGACTGAGGACGGTGGGAAGGAACAGATGAAGAAAAGAAAACAGATTTAAGAGACATTTTGAAATAGAATTGCTTGGATCTCGTGCTTGAATTAAGACATTGGGATGATGTTCACTTATCTAGCTTGGGGATACTAATGTTATTCCCCAGCAAATGGCATATGGGAGTTAAGTCAAATATTCACTGTCCTGTTCTCACTTCCTTACTGGAACTACTCTGTGCTTTGCCCAAATCAGTTCTTATTTTCTCTAACTCATCAATATGCAACCTTCAGTTTAAAAGTTTCATAGTCTATGGTGTCTAGAGTTAGTCCTTTTTATTTCTCAATCTTTTTTTCTCTTCAATGTGCAGCTCTTTAGCAAGCAATAACCAGAATATAAGAGAACTTATTAAAAATAAAAATTCTGTGTGTCTATTATAGCTCTAAAAAACCAGAAACCCTGAGCCTGGATCTGGCAGTCTGTGTTTAAACAAGTCAACCAGGTGATTCTAATACATTCTGGATTCTATTCTGTAGACACAATCTACAGTAAGCTGCAGGACACCAGTGTTTTGTAATATTCTGGATTTCTCACAAGGAAGCAGTAACATTCTGCCAAATCCAGGGAGAAGACTCGCGGTTTCTGGGGGCCTGATGGGGCACCCCAATGCCCACCCCCAACCAGAGATACACACACCATTACAGGTAAAGTCATCATGGAAGAATCGCAGGCAGTTTGGACTGCTCTGTGACTGAGCGTGTATGATCTGGATCTTCTTCCAAAGGTAAATGAGAGTGTTCAGAATAACCACGTATTACTCACTATAAAGCTACCTCAAGGCCAATCTAGAAACAATGCCCTGAAATGCAGCTAGGAGAGAAATTGGAGGGCATTGGAATACGTGAGGAAGTAATCAAAAGGAAAATTGTCTGGGACATTCCACTGCTCTTAGGGACAAGGCCACTCTAACTCCAAGAGGCAAATATAATAGCTCATCACGCCAGGTCAGTGGGTAAAATTTCAAGGGTCAACAAGCCATGGTCTTAAAGGCTCCAATTACAAACTAGATCACCAGACAGATGCCCAATTGTCTACTGGACTCTGCAACAAAACTTTATGCTCCTAGGAAGGAGGGGGTGGGGCAAGTTTTTGGCTCTCAGGGAAAGAGGATTAATCCTACCCTGACCCCTGGGTCTCAGCTTCCAACTATCCATTAAATGTCTGGCTCAGTCACATCCCTGGGTGGGCTGCATAATTTCAGAAAAGCTCCGAAATCCCTTCCTGTCTGTGATCCAAATAAAACCCTTTGTGCAGAACATTTTTCTTATTCTCTCATCCAACGAGCTCTTCTGTTGAAACATTGTTAGACATATTCAACTTAAACCGTTCAGAACTGCAGTTCCCAATTCTTTCTCTAATGATGAAAACCCTAAATATCTGAACTGCTTCTCATCAGCACTGCCTGCTTTCTCACAGTTCATCTCCCTGACCCTCTAAGCTAATTACTGGTAGCCTGGCTCACAGATAGACATCTCCGTACCAAAGCTAGACAAGTAGGACTACTCTGAGGTCAAATGGGAGACTTTTCATCTCCCCTACACTCCTAATAATAGGAATTTAGTGCAAGTAGCCAGAAAAAGGAACCACATTCTCAATTCTGACCCAAACCTTTAGGACACCCACATTTTGACCCAAGCTTTTAGGACACTCATCATAACTGCCACCTCACTGTCAGTGAGTATAGCATGTGAGCACCAGGATCCTAGAATCTCCTAGCCTATAGAATCCTGTCTTTCCTTATCTGAAAAATTAGGATAACTATGAAGACTAAATGGGGAAAAAAAGGAGGACATTGAAAGCCAATGCCACGTCTAGTCGTCTTGCGCATGGCATCAACAAGATGATGAAGATATGCCGCTGTGGCCACTTCTCTGCTCTGCCCCAGAATTCTCTTCATCTTCCAGTTGAAGAAGTTATGTCCACGGACTATACTCTGACATTTCTGGTTTACGAGGACCTCGTGTTTCACCTAAGAGCTCCTTCCTATACAAAATTCAGCTGTTGGGATCTTCATCAATGCTTCTAAAGCCACAATGTGTAGTGCCATAGGTCCTGGCATGTTATCTATAGATTGTCAACTCATCTGATTCCTACCACCTTCAGGGTCCTAGGAGCTACCCTTCTCAATGTCAAGAAAAAATTTATTAACCCCTGAAATAGATCTCTGAGATCATACAATCCATAAAGAGCAGCTATGAGGTTTGCATGCCAATGCTAATATCAGTGGTTTATATTTAGTGAATACCTCTTGTCATTACTATGCTGGAAAACTGAGATTACAGAGTGAATAGATTAAGGGTTTTGCTAATGCAAAACAAAACTGTAATGGGAGCTATGATATATTGAGCTAAATTTAGGTGAAAAGCAGCAGCAAAACCCTAGCATTGTTTATTGAGACTAGGCTATTTCAGGGATTATGTCAGACACATAGATTGTATACAAAGTATACAACCTTTCTCATTTATTTGTAATAATAAATCATTTTAGGTACTTGAATAGGTATAGAAGACCAAAAAATAGTAACTTGTACACTGCTCCTACATAGTAGATACTAAGTGACAGGTAGGATTGGAGTCTAGATGTACTAGCCAGTCTCATCCTGTCCCATCCTGTGGTGAGCCAATGTTCTAGTTTGCTTTCTATTGCTGTGATAAATATCAGGAACCAAAGTAAGTTGAAGAAGCAAGGTTATGCTCCATCATCAAGGGGTCAGAACAAAAGATCAAAGCAGGAAGCTGGAGGCAGAAACTGAAGAAGAGACCACAGAGGAACACTGTTTAGTGTTCAATTGGCTTTCTTACACTGCCCAGTAGCACCTGCCTGTGGCAGAACCACCCACAGTGGACTAGGACCTCTTACATCAATTAGTAATCAAGAAAATGTCCACAGACAAACCCACAGGGCAACTGATGGAGCATTTTCTCAACTGAGGTTATTTTTTTCTAGGTATAGCAAGTAAACAACCAAGAATGGACACCATAGCCATCATCAGTACTCCATGAACAAACATCCCTCTGGGACTAAATGATCTTCTTTGTCAAGAACATATTTAAATAATTATTTGGTACTTAGCAAAATCATCTCTCTCTTTCTTTCTCTCTCTCTCTCTTTCTTTCTTTTTCTCAGCTGTTATGAAAAAAGGGAATGAATGGAACAGATGATGTTCTCCATTAAAAAATTATCAAGAAAAACTCCAGAACAAAGACAAAGTATATTACTAGTTACTAGTCTTGCCTGCTGGTCCTTTGGAGTATAAAAGATAGGGAAGTTAAAAATGTAAGATATTTAAACTTTGCTTTCAAGGTGATGAAGAACCATTGTCAGAGTTAGAATTGATTATGCTTTCTGCACTTTGAGGACTGGTCTGCAGCTTGGCACAACTGGAAGCAGGCAAAGGTCTCCTCTCTATTTCTCTTTTTTAACTAAGGCAGCTAGCCATAGTTTTATATTCTATGTCTTATGTTCTGATTTTTTTTGATTTGACAAATATTTACAAAGTGCTAGTAGGAAGGGCAATACATAAATAATAGCCTTATTATGCTAACACCCTCATTAACAGATGCAAAAATACTTACCAACATATTAGAAATTCTAATTGGACAAATTATTAAACAATAGTATGCCACAGCCATACATATGAACTTGCCTCACTTAAAATGCAACAGAAATATGTAAGTCCAGGTCTTTTGTCATCTAATTTATCATCTACATTATAATAAAAGGAGAAAGCCATGGGATAATCCTAATAGATAGAGAAACACACTTTGGCTAAATTCCATATCCATTTAGAAAAAAAATTACTAGCAAACTGGAAAAAAAGAAAATGTTCTCTTGGACATATAAGGGCATCTCTGAGAATCCCATTGCAGAGAGAAAGATTAATCATTTTCCTCATTTGAGTTTCCTCAAATCAACTTATCCGAAGACTCATCTATGAATTAGAAGTAGAGAATTCCCTCTCCCACATATCTACAGGCAACATTTTAGTATGTAATTAAGGCTTAAGGTAACTTAATTGTCTTAGTTGCAGTGATGGTAAATGTGTCCATTTAACTAGGCCATGGGATTCTTAGATAGCTAGCTAAATATTATTTTTGGTTGAGTGTATGAGAGTGTTTCTGAAAAAGTAGCATTTTAGTTGATGGACTAAGTAAAGCAAATGATTCTCCTCAGTATGAGTGGGTTGAAATTAATATATTAGGTGTGTGTGTGTGTGTGTGTATAATCCTGTTATATTTCTAGAGTATATATCTTCTGTTATCTATATATGTCTAGGATGGATACAAATTCATACCAATTTATCTCTCCTGAGTTCTAGTTCTCTGGATAATACTAATGTGGCAAGCTCCAAGATGCTCTGTTGCTCTACCCCATCTATGACACCATTCTGATAGACTCTAGAGAACAGGAAATATGTCATGGTGAGTATAGAGAAACAGCTACAAAAGTGTAGGTACTGCTCTCTTAGTGTGGTTTCTGGAGGTTCAGTAATTTGGTGTTTATGGGAACGTTATGGTTTGGGTGTGAAACAGCTGCCAAGTCACCCTTATTTGATCACATAGTTATAGGAAAGAGCCTCATTTCAGGTTCTTCATAGAGCTTCATGGGAAAACAAGACAGGTATCCTTCCCCATCAGATGTATTGGGGATAAAAATCATTCTTTACCCAGTTTAAAATAGAAATATGTATTTCACATTGATACTCGAGAAAGGACTGAGCACTGCATGTGTGATTCCCCACTTGTCTGGCCTACTTGAGAGAGTCTCATAGCTAATTGTCTTCCATCATAACTCTTTTCTGCTTTAGTGTCTTTTCTTAGACTTCTCATGAAAATGTTAGAACTGGCCATCGCAAATGGGTATAGATGTAGGGGATTCTACAGCAATTCAGGGATTTCTATCTGAAAATGTAAGTAAGCTTAGCTTCTTTGATGTCATCAACAATATGTAGGCATCACCATCTCGTTTCCTGCTTTCTCTCTCTCTCTAAAACCTCTGCTGCTTTCCCAGATGAATTTTCACTCCTTCTCAGATAATAGTTTTCTATTATTCCTTAAGCATATTGCCATTCTGAACTGGGCTCTTCTAATTTCTAACACATTATAAGAAACCTTTGAGAAAAGATGAGAAGAAATCATTTTCCATGTAATATAAAGTTTAGAAAGCCAGGATCCCAACAACACAAACACACACACACACACACACACACACACGTGCACACCCTAGAGTGATCCCATTCAGTTATGTTGTTATGTATGTATGATTAGGGATGACCACTTGGGATTGTATAATTTATCAGGAGGGGTTATTCCTGAGGAAGACAGATTCTCAGTCTCTTAGCAGCCATTTATTGCCTATAGCTTTTCATCTAGGGGTGGGGCTTTGTAAATCCCCCCCCATCTATGTTAGCATGTTACTGGCATTGTCATTAAGAACGTTTTGCTTAGGCGGCCATATTGTTGCTATTTCATTGGTGTAGCTTCCCTGCCATGCACAGACAACACTGTCTAGCAGCAGGTGTCCTGGTCCAATATACTTTGGTTTTCATTTATTTTTATAGCTGCTGAGATAGGATAGATATATTATTCCACTTAATCTCATACCTAGTTTATAAATTATTATAGCTATTTTCAATGGAAACATGGGTACCTCAAGATGCTAGAGAAATTTACTACTGCTGGCATAAGTGAACAAGCCATAAAAGTATAAATATGAATGCAAATCTCTTTGATCCATGAATGCTACTCTTCTAAATACTGCCCTCTATTATACAACATAAATGGAATTAAAATGATACATGATTGTTTATCTACCTTCTTCCCCATGGTGTGAGGTAATTCTAAATAGCAGAAACTTCCCATGAAAGACAGTTAAACTAAGACCATACCTGTAATAAGAGTGAGAATCTCAATGTTAAGTCTTCTTACCTATGAAACCTAAAAGTGAGTTTGTCCTAAGTTGAGACTTTTCATCAGAGATGAAAGCCCTGGATTTTCCCAGTTCACTGATCCACACAAGTCAACCTGCTGCTGGGCTGGCAGTACAAATGAATGCTCAACATGATTCTGGTGTGTGAAGAAAGCTCAAAAAGAAGAATTGAATTCTCAGGATCCGGGGCTTGCATGTCAGGGCCTCTTTAGTCTCCGCTTAATCAATAATGATCTTATCCCATCTCCATAATTTCTGTAGTGAAATTCTTCCGGAAAAAATTATAGAACCATCGTTGGTCTACTGAAAACCCTTGCCATATGCAATCTGGTTGTTGCAGCCTTTTTGTTATCTTTTTCTGGTTGCTAAGTACCCTGCACCAAGGCCACTATACCAAACCTTCAGTTTCTTCAAATTTCCCCGTGAAGAACAAATTGAGAAGGGATCCATGTAATATATTACTTCATTTATCTTCTTCAAAGTATCTGTCTCAATACCATATCATTAGAAAAATTAGCTCGAAACTTCAGAATATTTACTTTAGAAAATAAAAAGAAAAATGGGGTATACAATAGACAATTAAAATGATGTAAGTAACTTTGGTTTATATAGCTAAAAGATTCATGTAACTGTTCGGCCATCTGGCTCACACATGGAAGAAAGCAAACTAACTGAGTTGGCTGAGAATATAAGAAGGACCATCTGGCCCTTAACAAACATTGCCTGAGTGCCTACTCTGTGCCAGGAACTGAAACCAAGGTTGAAGATAATAGCTTGGTGGAACTCAGCACAAGCAAGTGTTTTTTTTCTCTCTCTCTCTCTCAAGTTGTTTGAATTTTGAGACAATGGACTAGGCTAGGCTATCACAAAAGCTTATAAATACTTCATTTGACAACCTTATCCCTTTATTTTTTTCCTATTGTGGAAGAGGTGAAAATAGCCTAATTAAATTCATATTTCTGTGGAATGACAATCGGTCTTTCTGTCAGTATTGACTTCCACTCAGCACTCTTCCCACAGGCCTCTGAAACTCTGCTGTCCCAATTCACCTTTTTGCTGAGGATGTCCAGAATTCCCGCCATCTGAGGACACTGCTAAACCAGTCATGTTTAGCAGCACCCGGACATTTCCATTTGGAGGCCCTGCCTTCTACCCAAGAACAATTTAGTAAAACATACCCTGACTGGAAAACCACATACTCTTCCTTACTAAAATCTACATATCCATCAATAGCCTTCTTTTATTCTTTCAGGATTTTTGACACAGACTCATGCAGTTACCATCATTGTAGTTCTGTCTCTCAGAAATTATATAGGACCAGTTCTGAAATCATGCCGGCTCAACATTTCTACTGTTCTCTCACACACTGTAAAATCTGTAATCTTCCCACACATTCACACACCTATGTCTTAGAGGATATTAGCAAGGAGTAGGTACAGTATTCCCAATCTAGGCTATCTTTTCCAGTTCCCCAAGTTAGCAAACATGTTCCTTTTAAAGTTTTTCTTGATGCCAGTTCTATTCTCTAAGAAGATATAAATGAATTTGGATCATTTTCATCTCCAGCTACTGCTAACAAAACACACCATTTCTCTCCATGTCAGGCAACATGAAACATTCAGCAGATAGTTCTACAGTGAAAACCTACAGGTCCGTCTCTAAGATATGAAGGTCATTTACAATTCAGAAACCCTCTAGACAGAGATATCCTGGGTCCTTGTTGTGTATACACCCCATGAGGGGAAGTTGCTTGTTCCCTGGTGCAATCGTGCTCTTGGAAGATTCCTCTGGAAGTTCTGTTTCCTCCATGACTTTGTCTGTTACATAATTGTCCCCTTTGGGACGGAGAACATCACAGGTGCTTCCGAACAGTCCTCTCCCTGCATCAGTAAAGGGAGCTACATAGCTCACTAAGCAGTAAGCTCCCAAAAGTCTGAGACATAGCATCCAAATAAGTATTTAACTCTTAGCTAGTAGCCAAGAGTATTGTATTCAGCAATCTGTCAATTACAAACACCTTGATCACCTCTGTGACTGCGCTGCAAAAAGAATGACAGGAAAAGCAACGGACTAAGTGAAAATAGTGACGATGACTTACTTCATTCAGTAATGACACCCGCCATCTGCAAAGAGCTCTTACAACCTACCAGTAAGAACAAAATACAAAATTTTAATGGGCAAAACAGTTAAACATTTTACCAAAAAAAGACATATTGATAAAAAATAAGCACATAAACAAATTCTAATAAAAAGGTATTATGCTACATACTACATATCTGCCAGAAGGGGGAGCTTGTCTCACCTTGTCATGTGTTAGTGAGTATGTCAACAAGTATGCACGTGTGTAATGTTGCTAACAGCAGGCCTAAGAAATAAATGATACAAATGCCCATGAACTGTAAAAACTAAACAAATGGTTGTGTGTGTGTGTGTGTGTGTGTGTGTGTGTATTCACATGTTTATAGATATATGGTTACACATACACACATATATACATGTATACATACATACTCAGGAGTACAAAGGAATGAATTAGTTATATATCTAAGAATACAATTAGGTCTCAAAATAAATTTGATTGAACAAAAGCCAGAAATAAAAAGTATATAGTGCACACTTATGTTTCCATAAGTGTCTGTAAATATAAACTCACCTATAATGTGTGTGTGATGGGAGAGGGTGGAGGGTGAGTGTGCAGGTGAATGCCTGCCCAAGACGTGAAAGCAAACAAAAGAGGATTAAAAGGATCTCGGGAGGCATTTGACTGTTGCACATGACATATGTTTAATATCTTAATTGCTGTGACTAGCTTGTGGACCTTTATATGTCAAAGCTTACCCTGCTTTGCAAAATGTAATTATTTGCTGATTGTAACTAAATACAATTGTTTTTCTTTAATGAAAGAATGAGAGAGAGAGAATGACTTACATTTAAAAACTAATATCTGGCTAAAAGTTTCTAAGAAATGAAATATTGATTCCATTATTCCTTCAGTTAACATGCATTTATTTGGGACTTTTTATCTTTTAAATACTATTATATTAACAAGGCAGGCAGAATTACCACAACTCAGACATTGACTCTCAGGGCCTAGAGACACAGCTCAGAGATTAAGAACACTTGCTGTTCCTCCAAAGGACCCTAGTTTGATTCCAGAATCTGCCTCAGGTGGCTCACAAACCACCTGTAACTCTAGCTCTAGTGGCTCTGACACCCTCTTATAGACTCTGGGCATTTGCACTTATATGCACACACATGCATGTGCATGTACACACACATTTAAATTTATGTTAAAATTGAAAATAAATTTTTAAATTCTGTGAACACGGGGGAGGACATGCTCCACAGAGTCAGAAGGTCTATTTGCCATTGCCAGGAGCAGTAAGGCAGGGGCAGGAGATAGAGACCATGGGTCAGGGTTATTATTTTGATTCAGACATTCAAAGAAAGTTCACAGGCAACATCGAGGAAACCCCTTCATTACACCAATGGCTTCATGCACACAGATTTATAATTTCCATTTTTAAAAGATTTTTGGATCATAGAAATAATATTCTGGCTGGTAATGCTAATTCTTTGACCCCTTTTATGTGAATAATATCCCCTGTCTTGAGGGAAAAAATGGGGATTGTTGGTGATAGGGGTGAGCGATGGTGAGTTAGAAAATGTGTATATAAATTAAAGGCCTGTGAGATTTCTAAAAGCCAAACACCAATTAGAAAACCAGTTTCAAATTAGAATCATCTCTCATAATTACTACTTTGAAGGGAACTATCCTGCCTCCATAATAGAGCACGTAGCTCCCTTTCATTTTGGAGCGGAGCGTAAGGGTTCTGTTTATTTAACTTTTCTCGTCTGTGCTGACCTTTACATGTTGCTATCAATGCAGTCAAAACAAACAGCAAGGCTGTCTCTATACTATCATATTAGCCTATCTCTGCTGTTGTCTATTCATTCACCAACCCCGCACACTCAAAATATGTGTTGTGTGCTGAGTACTAACTGAATGCAGAATGAGGCTGTCAGTGAACCGGGCCTTAATCCTGAATACCTTATTGTCGGCTAGCGCTATACAACCATGTAAACAAATTTCAGGAAAACGAAAAGCTGCAAGAGGCATTAACTTCAAAGTAAAGATGAAGAAGGGAAGTGGATTGCCAGGCTTTATATATTGGGTGTATACTTTCCTTTGTAACTCTTTTGTTCTTGGAAGGGTCTTTAGGTCTTTAGGGTTCATTGTACTCAGGCAAAACCTTGTTATATCCTGTGTTTTAGTGCTTTGGAAATGTATTGTAGAGTATTTCAGACACAAAAAGTTTAAACAACTTTTAGAAGTCTTACAGAGTTGAAACAAATCAAAATATAAATGAATCTGTCATGTACCCGACTCTCACCTTCCTTCCTGCTACATCTTCCCAAAGAAGAAACAGCCATACAGAACCTGACATCTGTCCATCCTGACTCCTCTTTCTATTTTTTATTACATACACATACACAGATAGTATGCTTGTTTACACTCTTGCTTGTGTGTTTTAAAACTTTCTGTAAGTGGCATCATATTTGAGAGCTCTGAAACACCAGATTTCCCAACAAATGTGTAGGGTTCTTTTGGTTGGTATGCATAAAGCAAGTGAGGTTTTTCCCGTTCCTCCTTTCTACAAGTGAACATTTCATAATTTATTTCTGCTTTGGTTGATAGATTTTTAATGAGGCTGTTTCAGTAATGTTACTATAAACTTTACTATGTAGGGTGTCATGAACACATGAGGGAGAATTCCTCAGGAGTATATTGGGAAGTGGAATTGCTGGATCATAACATATGCAAAATTTACATTTTATGAACATTACCAAATGATTGTAGGAATGTAAATTATCACCAGCAGAATTTAAATTCTTATATTTTTAATTCTTGACATAGTCATATGCTATGTTTTCATAAGAAAGACTACAGAATAGCACTCCAATAAGGTTTGATTTTACATTTCCTTATTGTCACTGGCATCAAGCACCTTTTCATGTTCATTGAAATCCCAACTTCTATTTTCTCAGTGTCTTCTATCAGAATAGTTTACCTTATCATCCTCACTTTAAAATCTTTTAAAGTGTTTCGAGTGTTTATTATTATGCAATTCATGTGTATGTTTGCTATGTGAGTACATACATGTGCATGCTGGTACTTGAAAATGTCAGAGGATGTTGGGTTCCCTGAAATTGGAGTTACAGGTGGTATGAGCTGTCTAACATAGGTGCAGGCAATACACCTCTAGTCTTCTAGAAGAGCAGCAATGTTCCTAACCCCTGAGCCATGTTTTGATGAACATTTTACTAGAACATACTTGAAACTTTAAAATATTAAAAACAATAATTCTCCTTGCCACCTTTATCCTAAACTACACAACTTTTCTCTTGATAAAAAATATTCCTCAAGCCTGAAAGCTGAAAGCTAGATAATAGAGAGCTCTTCTTCTTCTTCTTCTTCTTCTTCTTCTTCTTCTTCTTCTTCTTCTTCTTCTTCTTCTTCTTCTTCTTCTTCTTCTTCTTCTTCCTCTTCCTCCTCTCCTCCTCCTCCTCTTTCTCTTCTTCTTCTTCCTCCTCCTCCTCCTCCTCTTCCTCATCCTCTTCCTCTTCTTCTTCCTCCTCCTCTTCCTCTTCTTCTTCTTCCCCCTCTTCCTCTTCTTCTCTATCTTCTTCTTCTTTTCTCCTTCCCCTTCTCCTTCTCCTTCTCCTCTGTCTTATCCTCCTCTTTCCCTCCTTCTCCTCCTTCTTCTTTCTTAATGCTGGCTATGCCAGGGGACGTTAAAATCTAGAATATTAAGACATTTTTTTAAAGTGCTGAATAGACAAGAACCAATCCAAAGGTTTTGAGTGGAGACACAATGATAACTAATGCATGCAGATCAGAAATACAACTGAAACTAGGAAGTATTCCCCAGGAGGGTGCAAACTAACATGGCTTCTGAGTATGGCTGTCCTGGAAGCCATTGGCTTGGGATGTGAATTCCTCAGGAGTATATTTGGTAATCAAATGGTTGGTGAGCAAATGCATAAAATTTCCATGTTATCAATGAATGTTACAATACAGACCTACAAATGTAGAATAATGTATCAGGCACTGTTCAAAGAGAAGGGAAGTCACCACTTGCTCGGCAAGCATTCTCCATGAGGCCTGGTCAGTCATGAATGAGGCTGGACTGAACTTTAAAGATTTCTGGCACAGTTAACATGCTGTGTTTATTAAGCATCATTTGCCTCTGTGTGTTCATTAGTTTCTTTTTGCTACATAGGAAATACTTTTTTGCTCACCGTCTTTTCCAATACTCCCAATAGCCTATCAAACTGTCCTGCACATGAGGAACCTGGGGTTCAGAGTAGGACAAGTTATAACCGTCCACGCAGCCACCCTCTGTTTCCTCCTCTGGATATTGAAACTTCTCTTGATAGTAAGCATTCTCTGAGTTTACACAGAGATTATGAAACACCAGATTACCAGTTTTAAGTGATTTATATATTTCTTTTGTGGACGAAATAGAAGAAGGAGAAAAAAAGGAGGAGGAGGAGGAGAAAGAGGAGGAGGAGAAGGAATGGAATAGTTCTGGAAACCCAGCCTTTCCTATTTGGATCAAAATGAACAACCCTTGGGGGCTCCTTTCTGAGTTCCCTAAAATATTCCCAGATCTTCCTATGATTGGCAGTCAGAGGCCATGGGGAAGAGAGGGGGATGTGGGCTGCACTGACCTGGCAATATTGGCCTCTATGTTGCCCTGAAGATGCTTCTCGGATGAACGACTCACTTCTTTTGTACAGATATTAGTCATTTATTTTAAAAGGTGATGTGTCCCCCCCCCTAAAACGCTTTGTGCTTTCAGCAGAATGAGCCAGTGCCAATTTTTTTTTTAAAACTCCAGTCAAGGGTTTTACTTACCCTTAAAGCTTTCATGGACACTAATCCACAGAAGCTGTTTGCTCCTTTGAAGTCTCCACTCCAGACATACAGGGTTGTAGCCAAGTTTGGCTTCAGGAGACCTTCAGAAGTTGTTCTCGCCCAGGTTGTATCCTCTTCATGTGCTGGTAGCCGAGCTTGAGGCGCAGGTTTCATGGGGAAACCAAGTTGTTCATGTCCAAGTCAGAGTTGGCTTTAGACATATGTTTCTATCAGATCTAGAACTCACTTTCAAAATGATAATTGATGTGCCGTGGTTACTCTGCAGAGATCCCACCATTTTCTAACATCCTTATTAGTGAATTTGAGATGATGAGATGATCTCCGCAAATGGCCTAATAAAGAAGTGCCATGCCAAACCCACTATGAACAGCAGAGCAAAAGAAGCTATGAATGTGGCTGAACGCATTACCCCAAGTTCCCATGACTCTGTTCAGCCCTCTCGCCTCACGATGCACTCATATTTCTCTTAAATAGGGTCATGGATCATTAATCTCCTGGCCTTGAAATCTCTTATTATTAAAAGTGTTACTTAGCAACTTTTAGACATTGAAGTTACTCCAAATAAGAAAAGCCACCAGGCCTGCTGGTCTGTTCACTCTTATTGAAGAAAGAAAAAAGAAAAAAAAAACGATTGAAGTAGTGTCCTGGAATAAGTTTCATTTGCTTTCTTAGAATTATATTGTCTTGACTGGGTTAGAACACACAAAAAAGAGTGTAGTATGAGTTTCTTTGGCTCCCACAGTTAGAGAACAAAATCACAAACATTTGGTGTTGAACACTATGTCAGCTCCATAATTCTTCATGTATAAAAATGACTGCCCTCTCCAAATGCTGGATTCTGTTTTAGTAACAACATGTTCTATGTGATTCAACATAAGTATTTTTTTTATTTGCTTGTTGTGGTTTTCTTTTTTATTTTCTTTTTCTTTTTTTTTCTTCTCTTTCCTTTTTTTTTCCAGGTGTGATTCATGGGCTGTCACTTTTTGCTAACAGCAGTCAGGTCTCTCTTGCTGTTTGGTAAAGCCACAAGAACTGTCCAGATGGAAGCGCCAAGTCCCTTATGTTCCTGGGACAGCATAAAACACTGTCCGCCTAAGGCACTCACCATCCAGGTCTGATTTAAAATTACTCTTCTATCTAGGGCTGACTTAAAGGGAGTGGGGCCATGGGATGGCACAGTTTTCATGACTGATACTGGTTTTAATGCCACACTGGGGTTTTCTTAAAATTCCTAATTTTTAAATCAGTCTTTCTCTGCAATTTCTGTTTATCAGAGGTTCCACAAGTTATGTAACAGGTCTTATATACAAGGCTCTGGTGTCTTCTGGAAAAGGGCCATTTGACAGTTAAAGAAATGGCTCCCTAGTTAAGAGTGTACACAGCCCATGCAGAGGAGCTGAGTTCTGCTCCCGGCACACACTCGGAGTTGCTCACAACCACCTGTAACTCCAGTGCTACAGTATCTGACACCCACTTCTGGCTACCAAGGACACCTGCATTCATAAACACATACATACAAGCATAAGCATGTGCATAATCAAAAAAATTTAAATCTTTAAAGAATAAAGAGAAGGGGGAGAAAGGATGAAAGGAAGAAAAGGAGAGAGGCATGGAGAACGGGAGGGAGGAAGAAATCATTTGAGGGCAGAACCTAAACTTCCAGCTCCAGTTCCGTGCATGGACTGATAACATTGGAATCAGCTTAAGCATGCAATAAATGATTTGCTTTAAAATAACAAATCCCTGTATACTGTTAACAATACAGATAAATTCTATGATGCCTTTTAAACAATTGTGCATTATAACTATAAAATCATATTTAAATCAGCATAACTCTAATTTATTTCTATGAGTATGGAGGTAAGGATTGAACATAGGGCCTTTTAAAAGAAAGACAAGGGCTGTGCCCTTGAGATGCATCCCCAGTCTGTGGTTCTGTTCTTGTCAATGTACAACTATGTTTAAATGTAGAAATATTCCAGAAATGTTAAAGGGCAGTTGTTCTTTTGGGAGAAGAGATTATGGAACATCTTTTGCTCTTTTTTTATGTAAAACAGCCTGGTGTGGGAGGTCCTTCTGTCTATGTGTTGCTTTTATTGGTTAATAAATAAAGAAACTGTTTTGGCCTATAGCAAGACAGAATTTAGCTAGGCAGGAAAAACTAAACTGAATGCTGGGAGAAAGAAGGCAGAATCAGTGAGGAGTCATGTAGCCCCTCCAGAGATCAGATGCTAGAACTTTACCCGGTAAGCCACAGCCACTTGGGGATGCCCAGATTGATAGAAATGGGTTAAATTAAGATGTAGGTGTTAGCCAATAAGTAGCTAGGGCTAATGGGCCAAGCAGTGATTTAATTAATACAATTTCTGTGTGGTTATTTAGGGAGTTTGGGCAGCCGGGAAATGAACAAGTGGACAAACAGCCTTTCTACAACAATAGCGCAATATTTTTGCATATTAGCTGCATATAATTATACATTATGCTTAGGGTGCAGTTTTGACAGATCCCACGTACCATGACTAAATCAGAATAACTAGCACTCACAACCTTAAACAGGCGCTATTTCCATTTATTTATACTTAGGAACTTTCCCAGTCCTGCCTTGCAGTTATTTGAAACTCACAATAAGCTCTTGCTGTGGTGATCGCACTGTACTATGTAAGACTAGAGCTTCTAGCTTCTCACACCCACCTTCCTTCTCCCCCTTGCTGGTTTCCGCACCTGAGTAAGCTGGGGTATTTGTCCCTTGGTGCCTGCTATATATTATTTAACACAATGACTGCTACATTCATACGTGTTGTCTGTCACAGATGACTGGATTTCATTTCTTTTTTATGTTTGAGTAGTATTTCGCTGTGTAAATGTAAACATTTTTCTTTGCCCATTCTTCAGTCAATGGACAATTAGGATGTGCATGTCTTGGCTGCTGTGAATAATCCTGCAATAACATGGGAGTATTAACATAAAATAGTATCAAAATGTCAGTTTGTATAACATAACTTTATTAAAGATATTAGCTTAAATTTTATCTATATTAAAGATTATATTTAAGACCATGAAAGAGCTTTGGTTATATTTGAAATCTCTAAGAGGAATTATGAACATCTTTGAGGTTATGATGTTAAGCATGGTACCTATTTCTTTGTGCCAGTCTCAGAAATGATATTACTTAAGGACCAGTGTAATGGGGGGGAAAGACCATCTACTCAGTCTAGAGTTTCACATGCAACCATCTTTAAGTAGAGGAAGGTCATTCATCTTCCCCTTAGGGATGACATTAGAATGGTAGTTTTTAATGAAGACTAGCCTTGTCGGAAATGCTAATACAATCTTTCTGCATGCTACTGAAGTATAGTTTTATAGCTGTAATTTTAGCACTTTGTACTCCAAGAGCCCTATGTGTCTCTCCAGCCCTGTTGGGTAAATTAATATCAAGCTTCCCGAGAGCTTGAGCAATGTATTATATCCTGTGTCCCCTCCCAATGCACAGTACAAGATCTGGAGCATCATCCAAAGACCAGAAATTTAGAAAATAATGAAGAATGTTTGAAATCCAGTCATTTCCCTTAAAGCAAGTCACATGGCTTGACACTGGATATTATTTCATGCTTTATCAACGCATTTGAGGTGATTAAATAGAACCACATTTTCATGTCAAAAGATGGAAAAGATAATAGAAACATTCCCTCTATTTAGTTTTGAAACTCATAAGAAATGAGAGCAATGGTATGAATCCTAGGAAGAAGACTAGACCCATGATTTATGGGTCTGTCCACAGAATAGTACGGGATAGGCCCCAGTGAGAAATCCTGGTACTCTGGGAAAAACTCAGAGTATATCCAAGATCAGCTGAAGCAGCTTTGAATTTGGACCACTTCAATTTCCAAGGAAGAACATGGATGATTTCTCCGGACTTTGCACAGGTATGAGACGTGGAGTTGATAGAGAGCCTCTCTCATTCTGCCTTTGCCTGGGTCCCATTTTCCTGTAACTCTATTGAGGGAGTCCATACCAGATTCTGGAATGACTCATAAACTGTACCCAGTCTTCAGCTCTACTCATTTTTATGTACTTTTACATTAAATCATCCCAGACTTTCACAGAATCATAGGGTGAGTTTGTGGTAACGTATCCCCAAATCATTCTAAGATATGTTTGGATTGACTTTCAGCAGCAGTTTTATTTGTCTCTGAATGCAAATCAAAGGAATAATCATCTCTGGAAAAGTTCAAACTTGAATACTTCCTCACATCCCAAGAACACATTCAGTCAGTAGGATATTATGCAATTTAGTGAATTTTGATAAAATATTGTTTGGATAAATTATTAACAAAGTGCTTTAAGACGTATCACTTAGCACAGAACTCAATCAGCATTATGGAGCAAAAGAAAAGTCATCTGACCTGAGGAAATATATTTAATAATGGATGCCAATTTTTAGATGGTGGTCTTCTGAGTGTTCTAAACATCCATAATTAGGGTGTAGCAAATTTAATGACAAAGAACTACACACAAGTTCCTAATTATAGTGGTGCACCACTGATCCTAAGGAACTAACGAAAGGGCAACGAACATACCATCCATTTTGTCTGTTGCTCTTCCCCAAAGCACACAAAAGTTCAAACCTATAAGATGAAACACATTCAGCTACCCTGTTTTCAAAGCTCAACAGCCTGTGTTTTTGAAATGCGCTAATTTAAATTTAAAGACACATACTTAATGTTTCCCCTTTGTAGCTTTTCAACAACATAGACGCAGGGAGTCGCCATCTGTTTTGAGCCTGGGTCATTACCAATTCATCCTCCTGCCCTGTATTATCAGATCAAGAGGGTGGACATCAATTCGGCCACCTGGGTGCTGGTGTTATTAACATGCACCCCAGGCACATGCTCATAAAGGGGTTTTGCTTGGAGCCAAAGCCTGGTGCTTCCTTTTTCCATTTGCCCAGTGCTCACAATTGCTCAGTACGATTCTACTAATGTAACTTCAGAACAAGTTAAAGAACACAAAGAACTTCCAGGGGTATCTGCCAACAAGTCCAAGAGAAAATCATTTATGTTGTCGGAGACATGTATAGGTGGGCAGCACTGAAGCAGCAGGGAGTCAGAAAGAGATAAGAGCAAAGCTGAAAACACGCACAAGAGTCGGGTCTTCCCTATGGGTGTGTGGATGATGGAGCTCAATGCTACCACCATACATCACTGTGTGTGACTCGTGAATGAAGATGGGCAAGCGTAATGCATCTCCACGTGGACATAAAACCTACAGCAATCCCTCTCAAGTCACTTAGCTCATCACAAAATTAGGGTGTCACTTAAAACAGATGTTTTACTTTGGTTAAACTTTGACTGTGTGTCAGTTTGTACACCACATAGAATTTATCATCTGATGAATTACAAAGGCAATTAACACGGATGCCCCTGGCTCCTCTTCTTGCCCACTGGGCAAAGTCATAGCAGGACAATTATAATCATGCACATGAATATAATTCATAGTGTAACAATCTCATCTTTTAAATAAATGTAACCCGGATATTGTGCACAACCTTAATACCAGCACCTGGGAGGCCAAGGCAAGCAGATCTTTGTGAATTCGAGGCCAACCGGATCTACAAAGCAAGTTCCAGGATAGCTATGGCTACATAGAGAAACCTTGTCTCAAATAAACAAAAAAAAAAATAAATGCAATAGTGTTGTCCCTGTCACTCATAAAATTTTCTTCTTGGGCTGGCAAAATGGCTCAGTGGGTAAAAGTGCTTGCCACCAAGCCTGAGGACCTGAGTTTGATTCCTGATCCTCATCTTTGGTGGAGAAAACTGACTGCTATAAGTTGTCCTATGACCTCCACAAGCTTTCCATAACACACACACACTCACACACAAATAAATGTAAGCTTTCTTCTCAAGATTGTAGGCTGTGAGGAAATACTGAACCATTATCGTACAACTAATCCTGTTAAGTTAATCAAACATTTGCAGGATAGCTACTACACACTAGATGCATTGGGGTCTCATTTCAAGGGGCTACAACTCAGTTGTTGAAATAAACAAAATTGCTTAATCATTGAAGAAAAGCTGAAACATTTTATTTAAAAATATTGCTTTCACTTATATTTGCTGCAGCAATTTAGAGGAAGGTCTACATACTCCTTTAAAGCAGACATAGCTCTCTAGATCCCTGTGAAAGTCCATAGGTTGATTTGTTACATTGTTACGAAAAGAAGATTCAAGACTAGAAGGATTAAAGAACAAGAATATATTTCTCACTATTCTGATCTCCATGATGAAGGTGTTGTTGACTCAAGGAGCAATGTAGGGCCATGAAGGTTCAATAAAGCAAATATTGATATTTTATTTGTGTAGCTTGGGCAACTATTTGGGCCAATTCTGTTCCATACAGTAACTGAAAAGGACTTATTTTATCCCATGGACCTGTCTTTGTGCCCAAGGAGCAAATATCATGCAGAAGGTGCACCAGCTAGCTATTCAATACTAGTTCTCAAGTGGATGCACACAATTCATCTCAAACCCCATGGGTTAAAATCAGACAAAAGGACCATCTACCTGCAACAGGATTGGGGAATAGTCATTGATAAGAAATGAAGGGAACCAGTTCTCCTAGGTTTTACCACAGATGCAATCCAGATATCACATACAAGAGAGAATACAGACAGGAGAAGCACGTGTGATGGGGAAACAATAACAACATATTTATTTAATTTAAAATTGAAATGCAAGTAATTAAAGATTTCAATTGTTCTATTTTACAAAGAAAAGCATGGAAAAAAAGTACTTTTACCATGATCGTGCTTTTAGTTAAATACTATGATTGTGTGCATGTGTACTACCTAATTCTGTTCAGACATGTATGCGCTCACATCAGAGAGCTGCTACCAAAGTAACTCAATAATTACAAGTTTGAAAAATCCTCATTGCTGAAAATTACAAACTCAAGGACCTATAATTCACAGAATGCTTGTTCTGTAGCTCACTTGATACATTTTATTGATTTTGAAAGCAATAAAAGAAAAACCTTTGTACAGCCATTGAGATAATTATTTCATCATAAATGTGGATGAAATTGGTAGATGATATGGTAACCTGAAATTAGGTATCATTATCACATTTATGTGAAGAGTAGTTTCCAAGTGTTTTAAGCATTGACATACTTTGTTTTCTCTATAGCAAAACCATTTTCAAGGGATTGTAAGCTATTGGTAAATTTCACTCTTGGAGTATATAGTTCAGATATAAAATCGAGAAGACACAAACCTTCAATTATTACATTATTACATTTTTTCTAATGATCCCTATTTCTCCAAATATTTTTACTATAAATCATGAGAGATTGTAGCCACATAAAGCCTTGAACTCCACCTTGCTATAAAGATAGGTCTCCTATAGCTGGGGAAGGCCTCAAACATCTAAGGCTAGCCTTGAAATCTTGGCCAACCTCAGTCTCCTAACCCTGTAAATGCTAGGATTATACAGATGTGGGTTACAACGCCCGGTATGATTCTTCTTGATCATGCTTAGTAACTGCTCCTGGTGTTCCTCTCAGGATACCTTTCCTTGTTTATTTTCATTTTATTAGGGGCCTTGACCATGCCCCTAATGTCTATATTTATAACCAACTGCCTACTTGCTGTGTCCACTTAGCTACCTAATACCATTTCAAGTTCAGCCAATGAAAAGTAGACTCATTTATTGCCAGTTCTGTCCCATAAATATTGTTATTCGGAACAAGAGACCTGAACAACATCCTGTCTCCATGTCTTCCTTTTCCTCCTATCCAACTCCTGTAGCCCCTAGACACAGTCCCCCCTCCTCTTTCTCTCTGATACTATCAACTTACCAATCATGTATGAATTCTCATCAGGTTAATGCAGTGACCAACTAATTTGTCTCCATGCCTTCCCTCTAAAAATCTCCCTTTCACACAGAAGACTTAGAGAACAGTGTACAGAAATCCAAGCACACTTCTCTCCTGCTTAAGCAGGACTAAAATCCAGTGATTTTCTCCCCAGACTTAATGGGTCTTCCTTACTCCCGTCTTCCTGTTTGTTACACCTTCCTCCTACTATACTTTATCATCTTTTGCTTTTTGTTCACTTTGACCATCCTCAGTTTGTTCCTCAGGACCACTATACTGGTGCCTAAGTAATAGGCTGTTCTTTTGAAAATTCCTATGTTCATCATTTAGGTTTCATGGCCAAAATACACCTATAATGATTCTTCCTTGTCTCCACAGCAAAGGGACTCATAATGTTACCAAACTTCAGTCTGGAAATTATCACATGGTACTAGTAAGTCACCCAGAGAACAAAGGCACTCACTGTAAACATTGTCTACAGGATTTTACTCTTAAAAAAGATGACATACTCATTTTTAGTCATGCTAAGACAGAAATGGAGGCCAAATGTTCATAATGAAAATATACTCCCATTATGGGAAGCCAGCTTAAGAAGCTCTGTATCCCAGAAGCACCGGGAAGGAGTTGTTAGGAGCCTTTGGACAGGCATTTTTAAGAAACATTTTCTTTGGGGCATGTACTGCAGAAGCTAGAAGCTATTAGTCCTCTGTCAACTTCAACATTTTAGAAGTACCAACCTGGAACTCCACGTTGGGGAAAGGATCTAGGTATTTTGCTTAGAAGTCAAGAATGTGGTCAGTGACATCTACTTAAACTGGTGGAGGCAGCATGTGGCAGTTTGCTAACATGATTCCTCTGTCTACCTGGAAATCTGCTTAAATATTTATTCAGCACACATTTCCAGACTACCCAACCCCTTCTTTTGCTTTAAGAACCATCTACTTTTGAATCCATCTTTGTCCTTATATTCCAAAGAGTATCAACTAAGACACTAAGTGAGTGCATGCTAAACAGCATCTTGAAAGACATGACATTAATTCTAACCTCGGCTCATTGAGGCTTTTCTAGATCCCTGTAAGAACCTTAGGTTGAGAAGATGCTAAAGGGACATAGCTTTCAGTATGAAAAAATTAGAGTCCACAAGGAACAGGAGAGTATTCAAAAAGAGAGTAGCGGAGTATGTATGTTAATAGCAAAAGAAGTGGTGAAAACATTAAGGAATATTTGTAGTGAGCGAGCTGTAATATTTAGGAATAATAACATAGTCCAGAATGGAGCCAGAAAGATCAATCCTGAGGAAAAAAAAAAAGGGAAGAGAGAAACTTAAAGACTCATCTCAAGACAGTCTTCCTGGAATCTAGTTGCTGACGAGGCGTAGAGAACAACGGGAGTAAAGGAGAAATACAAAGGCCCTTGCTTAACCAAGAATGTGAACTTCAGATGAGGAAGGTGGCCCAGTTCTAGGGTCAGGCCATCGTGAGGATGCTGACCAGTTGGTACTTAGATCCATCTTCAATATCATGGAACACAACATTACCCAGAATCCCTTGCTCACAGGACCACAGATCTGGATGATGGTGAGCCCTCTTAGAAGCTGTTGAGAAGAGGAAGTCTAGACATTTCTGAGATTGTAATATTTCTCTATGTTACCAGGTTACATCTGAGATTTCACCTCCTCCTAAATAATTGTTCTGTCCTTGGCCCCAGCTCCCTCTGGCTATAGCTATATTCTCAGCTATAGGTTTAAACTTTGGGGTGATGGGGGCTTGATATCTAGATTTTGGAAATTCCACCTTTTCCTCAAACCCTCCTCACCCTAAGCATGATAGTGGCTTGGTGCTATTGCTCCACTCTGTCTTGTCTTGGTAACTCATTTGACTGTAATTAATATTTCTTTGATATTAGAGTCCATATGAAATATCGAGTTTGGTTTGAAATAGTAATAAATTCAGTTTTAGATTTATATATGCTTTTTCTTGACAAGGAAACTCAGAAATAAGTGCGCATAAATAAATGCCCATAAGAATAAAACTTAATCAACATCTAGGATTCAATAGATTGAAGCTGTCTGATACTTTCATAAATGTTTATTCAACTATTTATTTGCAGTATGGGAAATGGGAACTAGGATACTATGGATGCTAGCAAAATTCTCTTCCAATGAACAAATTAGGTTCTATTTTGTTAACAGAATCTTAAATAGTCATGGAAGAAATATGCTTAATGATCTGCTATAGTGATCACACTATATATCACCAGCTTCTTAACTCAGTGTGTACAAGGATGTCTTGGTTTCCTTATGACATTAGTTCCAAGAGGCTCTTGCAGACACCTAAACCCAAAGATGCTCATATCACAAGTTGTGTTATATTTACACATAATTTACTATGTGTACAAACTTCCCATACACTTAAAAATATCAAAAATACCTAATATGGATAAGTGTTATCTTTAAATGTTGCTAAATATATTAAATTTAGGAAATGATAAAAAGTAAACATGTTCAGTATGGATATAATGTAATGTTTTTCAAATATTTGTGATACACAGTTGAGTTTACTATATAATGCATTATATTGCAGATATAGAGGACTGTAGTATATCTCTTTATTTTTGAAACAATCTTATTTTACATACCAATCCCAGTTCCCTCTCCCTCTTTTCCTCCCACTCTGCCCACCTTCTTCCCACCCCACCCCCCATCTACTCCTCAGAGAAGATGAGGCCTCCCACAACATTTGTCTGTCACATCATTAGAGGCAGGACCAACTAAGGCCCTCCCTCCTGTATGTAGGCAGAGCAAGGTATTCCTCTGTGGGGAATGGGCTCCAAAGAGCCAGACCATGCACTAGGGATAAACACTGGTTTCATTGCTAATAGCACCACAACCTGCCCAAGCTACAGAACTCTCGCCCACTTTCATAGGGCCGAGTTTGGTCTTATGCTACTTCCCAAGCTGTCTGTCTGGGGTCAGTGAGCTCCCACTAGCTCAAGTCAGTTGTTTTCTGTGGATATCCCCATCATGGTCTTGGCCCCTTTACTCATAAGATCGTTCCTCCCTCACTATGACTGGACTCCAGGAGTTCGGTCCAGTGCTTAGCTGTGGATCTCTGCATCTGTTGCCATTAGATACCGGATGAAGGCTCTATGATGACAATTAAGGCAGTCATCAATCTGATTACAGGGGAGGACAGTTTAGGAACCACATCCACTATTGCTTAGATTCTTAGCTGGAGTCATCCTTGTAGTTTCCTGGGAATTTCCCTAGTGCCTGGTTTCTCCCTAACACCACAATGGCTCCCTCTTTCAACTATCTCTTTCCTTGTTCTCCCTCTCGGGCCTTTACCCAACTTGACCTTCCCAATCCCTACTTACATCTTGAAATTTGCAGGCAAAGGGATGGAACTAGAAAAATCTATCCTGAGTGAGGTAACCCAGACACAGAAAGATACAACACAGTATTAACTCATACATAAGTGGATTAGACATAATAACCAGCCTACAATCCACAACCTCAGAGAAGACAGGAAATAAGAAGAACCCTAAGAGAGACATACACGGATACTCCCAGGAAGGGGAAGTAGACGAGATCTCCTTAGTAAACTGGCAGCATAGGGGAACAGTGGGAGGGTGGGAGAGGAGTGGAGAAGGGGACTAGGATGGGATGCATCTCTTAATTCCCTACAGGTAGTTAGGAACCCAGGGAGAGTTAACAATTTCTCTCAGGCTACTTAGGCTAGATTGGAACTTGGGCAATATTTTTTTACTGAATGAGTATCCTAAACACTGTTATCAATATATTCTCTCATGTTTTTATGGATCACAAGCAGGCAGTAGCATTGGTAAAGCATTGCACTTCCCTGTAATTGTACTATTAAAGCAAAACAAAAAAAAGTCCAAAAGCAACTTTTGAGTTTTTAATGCACAAAAACAACAGCCCAGAAACATAACAAGCATTGACTTATTAACAATGAAGTATGATATTAAGGAGACCCCTCCCCACTTAGTAAATAGGAATATAGTGGGAATAGACATGAAGGGGGTGGGAACACTTTAGGATTAAGTGAAAGCCCTAAGGTTGAATACAACATTCATATATGGCTTATCTTGCATCAATATTTTCATAATGAAGCTTATGACATCTATACATATCGGAAAGATGTTTCTGACTCAACAAAATGCTGAAGAGGTAGTTTTACCAATGCAAGGCGAGGAAAAGGCTTTACCTTGCTTTGGCTGTTTCCTCAAAACTCTACAACTTCTTTTGTTCTAAGTTTCTCCTGGATCAGCCAAGAAGATAATGCACTTAGAGCCTGCCAATTCATAAATCAAAGGACTGATTGACCCAAGGGGGACAATGATGTCTTTGAAATCATGACTGTGTGAGTTGGTGGCCTCCGTCATGTTCTTTGTTCTCGTGCAAGGCATTCTGGCTCAATGGAGAAATGAGCAAGGTGACTTTCAGTTGTGGGAAGACCTCTATCTTCTCCTTCATTTTCTGGGTGGTTTCATGATAGCAGCTTCCCCAGTGAATCCAGTGACCCAAGAATTTTCCCAGCTAACCTATCATTGATTGTCATAAATTTGAAAAAAAATGAAACTGGAAATTGTGTAATAAATACAAGTATCTGCACAGAAGTCTTCTTGTTTTCAGCTGTGTTTCATAAGTCCACTTTCTGGACCCAGAAGGAGTTGGGCTTCTGATAGCAAGATGCTTACTCTGTGTGTGTGTGTGCGCGCGTGCACACATGTGATACAAACTGGGGAAGTTCTATCTGCATTGAAATTCTGACATCAGTCATTTGACTATGTACAAACTAGCTTATCCTAAACTTACAATTAGAAACAAGCCCACCCCACCCCCATCAAAAAAATAATACAAACAGAAGAAACCAAATGTCAACAAAACGTTTTCAAAATTAGAACAAAATCTGAAAATTCAATTTTCAAAACTAGAACAGTCAGAACAGTCATGTACCAGGCCATGGTTAGGAACCATTAGAAACAAAGTGACATCTTATTCATCAGGTATGACTTGCTACACACAAAAAGCATAAATATACAGTATGGAGCTTTGCAGATCGCTCATCAGAATGTTTACATGTCAGCACGAGGCTGAAATCTAGTAGGAATTTCCACAGAATACCCCTAGCTAAAAGCAGTCTCATCTCAAGATCACTTTAAAGTCACCAATGATGGGAACATTGGGTGGTGACACTTAGCCTATTTCCACTCACACTTGTTTTTGATGCTGTGCAACGCAAGAAACAAAAGTCACAAGTGAACAGCGCTTGCCCGCTTCTGCATTTTCTCGCAGGAAAGTAGGCACAGGTGCATTCTCCGGTGGTGATCTACAGCCACACGCCTCCTCTGCAGGTTCACCATGCCCGGGGCCGATTCTTAGGACACATCACAGGAGTGTACATGCAACAGCTCCCACTGATGAGGTCAACAAGCTCCTGCTATTACAAGGCTCCAGATTCAAATCAAAGCATAAATAACCCAGAGACCATGCTTGGGTACTTCCCTTCGCAATGTTACTGAAAACGGATACTGGTCAGAGCAGCGGGAACGCTGTCCACCAGTGTGGATTGGAGAGTAGCTTTGTGCACTTTTGCAATATAAACAACAGCAACAACAAAATCCCCCTCAAAATTCCCCAGCTATTGCCTGTATTTTATTGGTTAGCTCTGTCTGTTGCTAGAAAGACGCTGTGCTGCTCTTGGGCTCTCTCGGTCAACTTCCTCCTTTTCTTCTTGTTTCTCTTCTCCTTGGCCTTTGCTGTTCTCTTCCCTAGGATGGTATAAAGAAAGAGGGAAAATGGAAGATGTCAGACAAGTTCCTTTCTCAAAGAAAGAGAATACAAAACATTAAGAATTTTGTCCAAAGCCCATCTGGAAAACATCACCTATGGAAAAGGCAGCCTCAAAGGGAAAACTGTTCACATTAATTTTGATGAAATAATAATAATTTCCTAAATTGGATATGCTGTCCAGAACAGAGACAGATCTTCCTGTTACAGGGAACTGGCATATTTAAAAACTTCCCAGAGGCCGGATCAGTCTTACAAATATTGCTGTGCAACAAAAACTTCATTTTCATTCTCCTGCTTTTAACAATGCTAACTTTAGTAGCCACCTTTGCCTCTTTTGGCTGCCCCACATATCTGTTAGTCAGGAGAAAATAAGCTTCGTTCTATGGTAAATATACCAGAAATTTCAAACTCCCTTCTTCGGGAGGGTGGGTCTTGATTTTGACACCATCCCCGCGAGGTTCTCTATAGACAAATGAGTGAAACAATTAACTATGTGCACTGATTTTTTTTTATTTTCTATTTAAAACAAAAACTCTTGAGAAATCATTCATTATATGTTTCATCAGTTTTTATCCAAATTGCCTAGACAAGTCATTTTCATTAACACTGAGAAGAAGGCTTGCTTGTTCCTACAGGTGGATAATATGTGTTTTACTATTAGAAAACCACATTAAGTTCTTTCTATTTCTCTTCTTAGCCACTAGGAAGCATGAACCACAAACTGAATACTCGAAATTTCTCTCCATCAAGGGCTATTGGATACAATTTCTCCTCTGCCATCTTTTATTTCTTCCATCTTCTGGCTGTGATTTGTATTTTATACTTTAGACGGTCTCAACATTTCTTGCATACATGTGTACACAAGATTACAGAAAAAAACAGGAAGCACCTGGGTCTGGTTCATTATTTTCATATAGAAAAATGGCACACTTAGAAAAAAAGGGGAACTTCATAAATGTTACATTTTACTGGAAGTCATCACTATATACGTCCATCACAGAAGGACTACTCTAGAAAAAAATCCAATTACCAAGTATCTGCTACCTGCCGTACTTCTAATTTTATACAAAACCCATGTTCTACTTCTATAGGCTTCAGCCATTAGATACCAAAGCAGTCTGCATTGATGGGACATTTAGCTAAGCACCCACCCAATGTTCTTCAATTTTCCTATACATATGAAATTCAGTGCCCTAAGCCTTTTCATTACAACCCCAAAATGGAAAAGGTAGCTAATTTAAAATAAACTCGATGGAGCTGGAGAGATGGCTCGTTGGTTAGGAGAACCTGCTACCCTTGCAGAGGACCCAGGTTCAGTTCCCATGGTGGCTCAGAATGACCTCCACATGTGGTAAACACACAGTACACATGCATCCATGCAGAAAAAACTTATACACATGAAATAAATTTAAAAAAAATTAAGCAAGAGATAAAGGAGATACATGTCTTAGGAAACCAAAGAGAACACTTAAGTTTCCTAAATTAAGGGAAGTATTTCCCATTCCTTCAGATTTCTGATCAAACGGTCACTGTTCAGGTTGAGAAAGGGAAGTGGTTTTACTTCTCAATACCTCAGCCAAGTGATAGGAATACAATCAACATTCAACAAATGATGCCTGGGTTAAAATAAAAATCTCAAGGAATAAGATAAACTTATTTTAATAGATACTACATTAAAATAATGAGAACATGATCATGCCCCCATATTAAATTATAAAGGTCCTTGAAGTTAACTTCTGGTTCTCATTAAAATTTGGCATTAATGTTATAATGGCATTTTGCCATCTTTAAACATAGTTAATCCTACCCAATGAAACCCTAGTCCAAGACATCATTAATCCAAGCAGCTGTGAAGTTATAACTATGTAGGTCCATTATCTCTAATGATGACAGGTCTGATGAGTACAAAGAAGTACTTAAGAGAAAACAGCACATTTAAAGAGAAGTGTCAATTACAAAGTTTTACAAAGATTTCTCAGTTCTACATGGTTCCTAAATAAACAAATATCTGAAGCTCAAAACAATCATTGCTGACTGTATTTTAAAAATTCATTTAGTTTACCATTCCTTTATCTAAATCTTGGCATTTCTCTTAAGAGTAAATTGAATGGAGAAGAAAACTAGCATTTCTTGCTTAAACTTGTTCTACTAGTCTGAAAATGTTAAAGACAGCCTCTGGCCCTCACAATTTCAAAATCTTCATGTAGAGAAGATACTATAAAATAAGCTAGATGAGGCTGGAGGGCTTGGTGGTCAAGAGAACTTGTTGTTCTTACATAGGACCTGAGTTCAGTTCTCATGGTGGCTCACAACCATCCATGACCCGAGTTCTAAAAGATGTGAACTTGAGCTATGAAGGTTTATGAGCCATGCATAATCACACTTTGAAGACAGATAATTTTGTATCTGTCATCTAATCGCTATTCCGATAAAAGTATTAGTATCAGATGGTCTTGGCTTTGTAATGAGGCAGTTACTGACATTTGCATGAAACTCTTGGTACCATAGTCTTACTCAGTGATGCTTCTGAGAACATGAAATATTCTTTCAACCTGTATGGCTATTTCTTTGGTTACAAGTTCCAACTGATAATGATTTGGGGACACGAGGATAACCCTAATTATTTTCATATGAAGACTGGTGAACATAAACTTTTTGCCATTGTTTGGTATATTGGTTGGTTGGTTTTGTTTCAGGCCAATATCATTTCTGATATTAAATATATTGCAAATACCAAAGAATTAAGATAGTAAGCCAAAATATGACCACAAACAGGACTAAATTAACTGAAAATATTTTGTGGTCCACAATAGATGGTTCTGACTTTATGCTCAACTTGAAATAATAGAAATATATTAAAAGAGAAATTACAGAAATGATTCTACACACATTTTCTTCCAAATTAAAATTTTCAGACATTAAGGAATTAGGTTCAAACTGGGAAACATCTAACCCTATTCTTATCTATTTGCTCATTTTTATTGGACATAAATGTGCTAATTTTTGTTCCCACTTAATTTCTCTATATCTAGATGTATTCATGTATTCATATGGTTTAATATAAAAGTTGGAGAATGACTTCTGTACTTCGCATCATTGTACATTCTCAACATATTTATGCAGATATTAAGGCATGAATAATGCTTGTTACCCTAAGAGAAATCCAACAGATTTAACTTTCTTCCTCCTTATTAATAAGGGAAGACTCACTCTTTACTACACAAGAACAGAAAAGAAGGTTGGGGTTTATGAGTTTGGCAACCTCCAACATATGCAACTCTGACAAATTCTGCACATCATTATCCTGACTGCTTTGAGAATATAGTGGCCTTGACCCATTGCTACAGCATAAATCTGTTCAGGGTAAGACAGCACACTCTGCAGAACAGATCCACTGAGAACCAGTCTATGGATGCACAATGATGACTTGCCTGTATCTTACAGTCTTTAAGAAAACTGATGTGATGCAATGGAGAAAAGCTACATCAAAGAAGAAAGAATCTGGATATTGTAATGATGTTTATGATAAAACACTACATTGCAAGCCCTCATGTCTACATCTACGGCCATTGTTCATCAGAGAATTATGAAATGCTACACGAGAAACCATGCTAAGATGCTGCTAAGATGAACGGAAAACAAATTATTAAAATGAACAAAACTAGAAAGGTATTATCAAAACCACACGCTAAGCAACATAATCTTTACATACATTTGGAAATGGTCCAAAAAGATATGCTATCCATTCTTCTACATTGAAAGGGGAGAAAATGCTTGTGGAAATATTCTTAACTATTAGCTGTGGATTATAGCTATTGCATTCACAACAAAGTACATGATAGTGAAGCAAAATAAGAGGAAGCGTCACAAATTACAATATCTAAAAACAGTGACTCTACTGGTTCCACTATTTCATTCTTCCACAAACTCTCAACCTCAACCATTTTCTTTTCATTAGACTTCAGAAAGAATCTTGGCATCACTGCAGCAATGGTTCTTGTACTTCTTTCAGTAAGGCACAGAGGCTGCCTAGGGTCTCCAAACTGACTACTGTCTGTCCAAAGAAAGACTGTCTAAGAGTAAATAAAATAGAGGCAAACTAAAAAGAAAAAAAAGAATAGCTATAATTATAAAATAGAAAATCTTCTCTGTGTCTGCATATACATGTGTGTATGTGTGTGTAACATTTTATATATATATATATATATATATGATATATATGCCTATACATATACATGGGAATGGGAAAAATCTGCATTTTGACAAATGTAACTAACTGTATAATTAAGTATAATTATTCTTATAGCTACAACTATGCAAAAATAATCATTTATGAACAAAATGCAAATTTTGAGGTTTGTGTTATTCAAGGACTTTGTGAATTCATGAAATCTTTCAAGCAACTAACACTGAAGGATGTAAAATCAATTAGACTACTGTCCTACTGAACCCTGCCATACCTCAGAAGGTGTCTGAGAGGCCTGGACTGCAGACAATGAATGGCAAGTTGGTGATTTCTATCTCTCATATGGGCAGGCTGAGTTTATAGAAGAATGATTAGGAAGAGAAATTTATTTTTTTAAGGGTGATGAATGATTCTGTGGAACGATGCCAATTGGTTCTTTAAATATTTTAAAGTTCATATAAAAATATACAAAAGGCTTAAATATAGTTCATAAAGAAAATTAAAATGGCTTAAAATATATTTAACAATTAAAATTGCCAAATAAAAAGAGGTGTTGATGCAGGATCCTTATAAGTAAAAATCCTTAAATCTCTTAAGAATATGGAGAGGCAGACATTGGATGTATAACAGAAATATAACTCAAATACAGCCTTTCTACAAAGCCATCTGGCAATATTCATAACTGCTGACTCTCAACTAGGAATCTATTGGAAAATAGTCTAACCTTGGGCAAAGCTTTATGCATGGAGATGTTTACTATGATAATGACAAACAGTAAATTACCTCAATGTTCTAGTATGAATTTTCATGACCTCTTCTTTTTATGACTATTGAAGCAATAAATATCCTTGCACCAAAACTGATGCATTTAAAAATTTAAGGCTACAGCAATTAAACCCATTTCTAAGAGTACTACTATTGCATATCCCCAAAATGTATGATTAATGGATCTAAGAAAAATTCCTTAACATAAAATAATCTTATTATGAACATAATAAGTAAATCATTCCTCGAGTGATCACACATAAAACCAACAACCAAATTACCAAGCTCATTTTTTTAAAAAAATGGCCCTGGAACTTGAACACAGAGTTTTCAAAAAAAAAAAAAAAAAAAAAAAAGAAAGAAAGAAGGAAGGAAGGAAAGGAAGGAAGGAAGAAAGAAATAGTTCAAAAAATGTTCCTCAGCAATTATGGAAATGCATATCAAAATAACTTTGAGATTTCATCTTACCCCAGTTATAAAGGCAAAAAATCACCAAAATAGACAATAGCAAACTCTGGAGGGAGTGTACGAGGAAAGGAAACTCTCATTCACTCGATCAGATTGCAAACTGGTCTACCCACTATGGAAATTGTGTGGAGAATTCTCAAAATGCTAAAAATAAATCTACCACATGACACAGTTCTATCAGTCTTTGGAATAAACCCAAAGGACTCAACACCCTACTCCACAAATACATGCTCAGCCATGCTCACTGCTGCTCATTCACAATAGGTAGGAAATGGAAACAACTTAAATGCCCTACAATGGATGAATGAATAATGAAATTGTAGCACATCTACACTGTGGAATGCTCTTCAGCTAAAAGAAAAAATGGAATCTGCAGGTTAACAGATGGAATTAGAAAACAGAACATTGACTGAAGCAATCCAGACTCAGAAAGACACACGTTTCATTCTCTCTCTCATCCGAGACTCTTAGCTCTACATATTCAGATGCGAGTACATATACTGGAGTAACTGCAGAAACAAGGACATCAAAAGTGACCACTCGAGGGTATGGGAGAGACCAATCAGGCTAGAGAGGATATGATCTCATGGGAAATCAGAAAAGGGGGAGAGTACTAAGTTAGAGAGAGAGACAAATACAGAAGGAGGGAGGGAGGCAAAAGTAAGGATGTCTGGAAAAGCAAAAACGAATCACAATATAATCCACCTAAAAATACTTATAACACATGTAAGTCGATGCAAAAAGACATACATAGTTTAAATGCAATTTCTCCCATCTGGGGTGACAGTGCTTCCTCCAAGAGTCAAAGACCATCCGAATTCTGACACCAAGCATGAGAAACCCTCTTTTGAGTTCTGGGTCAGAGTTATCCAAGAAGTTCCCAAAACATTCCAGGCTGTTGCCGGTCGCCTTGGTTGCTCCGTGAGAGGTAGAAGGCAAGTCTCTGTTTCTGAAGACGTCAGGCACTTTGGAGACATGGCTCAGAGACTACTGTGTTATAGCTGATCTAAAGTCTCCTCTCTGAGGACTAGCTTTCCTGGTATCAGGAGACACCATGCAAGCTTCCAAAGGAGAAGCAAGCAACAGTCCCACCCAGCTATGGCACCCATGAAGCACAACAGTGAGCAGCATGGCCAGACACTAAGGGCACATGCAGTCATGGAGAAATAGCTTCCCAAAAGGAAAGAACACCAGTTGGTTATATAATACCAGAGATCAACCCTGAAAGCATTCATACAAGTAACATCATATGGACTAAGTAAGTAATATTAGGCGTGTGTGCATGTGTGTATGTGTGCACATGCATGCGTGTGCAACAACGATGAAAGAAGAGCTATGAATTTGAAAAACAGCAAGAAGGAGTATATGGGTGAGGCTTGTGGAGGGCAGAAATGATGTAATTACATTATGATCTCAAAATAAAAAAATTAATAAAAGGAAGTGGGAGTTAAATGACTACAATTCATTTTATGTGTACCCAAAAGTGGCAGAAAGCAAAAATAGGAAAACTCTGGCTTTAAATAGAAAGCAGCTTCTCTTTTCACGCCCCAAGTGTTAGAGCATGACAATCGCCCAAATCAATCATGATGGATGGAACAGACTTCTCTAACCATACAAACATGAAAATTATTCAGGATTCCAGAATCTAGAAAACTTACAACCTTTGCCAGCATAGAAGAATGAATTCACTAAGCCCTGGGACCTGAAGGAGCGAGTAGTTGCTGACTACATGTGTGTCACTATCTCCGTGCCAGCTTTTACTATGAAAAGACAGCATTAAAGTGCCCCTTATATCAGATAGGCGATCCATTACCTATCTGTCCTGGTTTAAAGATCTTTGACATTCAAAATGGTAGAAGCAGAAAACAAATCCAAAAAGCACTCACTCCTATGTGAATTACGCTACTGCTAACATTTCCTGCACGTGGTATTTCCAACGTTCCTGGGTTTATAGCTACAAACATGTCCTTTGGCTGTACATTATGACTTTTGTAGGGCCAATAAGATAGTTCCAAGCTGCAGCATGTACCTAATGCAATGTGGTCGACAGCAAAGTGACAGGAATGGAATTTGCCTCGGTTCCCTGTAATACTTACCACTCCATGTAACTAAATTCTCAGATATAACTCACAGAGAGTGGAGAAAACGTTCAAAGACATGGTTCTCTTTATTTAATGATAGGGAAGAATGAGCAAGGCTAAAAATTGTTTTCCATAAATACTTTATGTTCATTGTAAGGAGCAAAGTTCTTGGGTGAGGAAACCTAAAAAACATTCTCCAGTACTGTTGGTTGGGGGAATATATACTTCAACCACAAGGGGGCAGTAGTTTGCTTTTATTCTAAGACTATTAGAGAAGCATTTGTGTGATGTTCTGTTTTATTATTGTTGTTCTTAATTGTACAGGGGAGCTTTACAGTTCTTACTTCTTAAATACATTTCAACCTCAATTTAAGGTTCAATTTTTTTCCCGAGACAGTAACAAGACCCAAATGCAGCACACGCAAAAATGTAATTACTGCTCTGTCAAAAGGATGTCTGTGGACAAGAGAAGATCCTAATATCCATCCCTTTAGGAGGGAAATAGTGCTGATGCCAGACTGGAGTTGATATTTTATGGGAAAGTGAATACACGTTACAGCAAAGAATCCATCTTTTATCTCTAGTTTATAAGAACTCAAAACCAAACCTGATCATCAGCGTCTACTTCACAAGGTGCACAGAGGATTAACATTCGGAATAAAATCTGACCGTTGATGATGTCGGCGGACACAGGACTCTGACCTAGTTGGCCTCCAGCCTCCCAGCCATAGTTAGTTAGCTGCAAGGATGCAAGTCAAGAAGCAACAAGTGACATTTCAGATGTGTTGCTCAGGCTCAGCTCCGCCGGGGACATTCGATGGCCAGCAAAGTGAGGCACCGAATGTCTGGATGACCGAGCCATCTTCCTCCAACTGGCAACAGGACCAGGCTGCAAAGCATGGGCTTTAGTTTCTCTCTCTCTCTCTCTCTCTCTCTCTTTTACCTAGACTTACAGCCTTGAAGTTACTCTAGACAGATGCAGCTATTGTCATTTTTCAGTACAGACAAAAGATGACACTATTCCTCTTGGTGGTTTCGATGAGAAACGTCACTGCCAGATCGCAACCAGGAAAACTCTTTACTAGTCAGCCATTCGTGCCTTCGGTCTTTCTGTGAATTTGCTATAGTGTCAATTTGCATTGTTTATTTTCTTTAGCGTTTATCAAAACTGAGTCTACAAAATTACCCCAATACAGTTCTGAGACTGTAGACTGTAAGATCACCACACCCTTTAAGTGATTTCTGCATATTCTTATTTAATTGAACACTGGGGAAAAGGTAAGTACTGAAGCCATGCTGCTCAGAACACTGTGTGGCCGCATGCTCTCCATTTACTCAGAACACTGTGTGGCCGCATGCTCTCCATTTACTCAAAATTTGCAGGAAATGATCAGTCTCATTTAGCAGTTTTACATCAAGTCTGAAAAGATTATCAGAATTTGCCGAGAAAATGGGAGTTGGGGTGTCATCAGAAATTAATTTCAGGTTCCTTTCTAGCTAGTTTATAATAAAACTTCCCTTCTAAAAGAATTCTCTTAAAAACTACTGGACTTACTGGGTGGTGGTGGCGCATCCCTTTAATCCTCTTGGGAGGCAGAGGCAGACAGGTCTCAGTGATTTCAAGGCCAGCCTGGTCTACAAGGCGAGTTCCAGCACAGCCAGGACTGTTACACAGAGAAACCCTTGTCTCAAAACAAAACAAAACAAAACAAAAAACCCAAAATCCCAAAACTACAGGACTTAATGTCTTTTCTTTGATCTTAAACCAATAGCCATTAAGTAAATGAATAAGATACTCAAGAAATGATATTTAATACTGTCATCCTATGGGCAATGCTCATTTTATTCATGTTCAACACAATTTCTGTGGCACTTGTCGATCAGACACACAAGTGAAATAAAGTAATGGTTTCTACATGGTAGCTACCCAAGAACATACATTAACAGTTCAAGTCCACCACCTAATTTACAGACTAGAGGATAGCAGCCCATTTCACTCTGGACATAGTCTATGTAGTTTACCCTGACACTGAACAATGTCTGTGACTTTTCAGCTGACCTCTTGTAACCACCACAACTTCCAATGTATATTCCCATGAGGGCATTTCAACATAAACTGGTCGCTCTGCAAGATGAACTACAGAATCTGGAATGCCTGGCTTGAATAAATCACTCCTGGTCTAGAGCAGGGAAGTCAGGCAATGGGATGGAGAAGTGGGCAGGCATCTGGACTAGAAGGTTAAGGCCTTAGCTTTTGAGATCATATGGGTCTAGTTTCAAAGCAGAAGCATGCAACTTAGAAGCTAGGGATCTTAGGCTGTTTCCATGCACTATCAAACTTTGGCTTTCTAATCTTTAAGCAGCTCGTAACAACAGAGTTGTAGAGGATCTTGACGCATAACCCTTTCTGCTCCAAAAGAAACACACACATCTGAAGGTTCAAAGCTAACATCTACAAACGAGAGAAAACACGTGAACTATTATCCCTCTGGGTCTAGGTTCCCTTAATCCCACTTCACAAGATGAAACTCTTAACTGGCATGATTATCAAATCAAGACGCTATGACTTGACAGGCCATAGACCCTAGGGGAGAGCCTACTATTAGTCTAACAAATAGACACAGTATTAAACCAACTTCTAATGGCTTATAATTATACTCATAGATCGCTGCATCCCCTACCCGCATCAGAGAAGCTTCTATTTGTGGGAGATTGTGACTAACACAGAGAACTGCAACTGGCAAAGGTCAGAGGTTATGAGACTTTGGAGCACTTAGCCTTAAATGGGATAACTTACTCCCTCCTGCCAATGTTCTGGGATCATTGTGGAAGAGGGGCCAGGAAGAATATAAGGGTTGCAGGCAGTGAATGACCACAAGGAGACAGTGACTGCTGGACACAGCGGGACAGCTCACAAAAGAACAGACAGGGGTTGCAACAACATCACAAAATCTGTACATAGTCGAGGGACCATATCCTAGCATGTCAAGGTGAGCTGGACATGAAGTTCTGGACTCCCTTCCCTGGTTCTGTTTGTGGGTGATGCAAGGAAAGACAAGTAGACACAAAGTTGCCCATGCCTGGAGAACGCACACATGGGAAATAGGCTCCAGTTATGTGCAACCATCAAGATGGCAGCTGCGCTTCTGTTTGAGAGATTCGGTTCGCTCTACAAAACAGCTCAGCTGACTCAAGGAGCAGGTCTGTATCAAACGGCAAACTGGTTGGTTCACAAGAATGCTAGAGTTGGAAATACAAAAGAAATGTTTTAAAATGTTAAAATATATTAAATATTAACACGTGGGGTTTATCCTCAATAAATATGTAAGGTGTGCATTTCGAAAGGTGGAAAGGCAGGGGCTGGAAATGCAATTTGTTGTACAGCACTTGCCTAACATGCCAAAGTCCTGAGTTTTAGAACACACACACACACAGAGAGAGAGAGAGAGAGAGAGAGAGAGAGAGAGAGAAGAAAAAAGAGGTGAGATGGAAAAGTACCTCTTGCTCTGTGTACCATAAATGCTAACAGTATCAGGTTATAACTAGTTGAATTACAAAAAGAGGAAACAAGGACACCTTTAACATGCACAAGAAACCTCTGAAAAGACACAAACTGTGAGTATTTGAAACATACAACACTTAGCAAGGCTTTGAATCCAGAATGCTAATAGTAACAAAAGAGATGAGGATAGTCATCAAAAGACTCCACAGTGTACAAGGAAAGGCAAGCAATCTACATGCGGAGACACTGGATAGAGAAACATGGGGCTGCACCCAACCAGGTCCAGACTTCATGCTCCAGAGCGGGACAAGATGCAAAGCCGCCTTGAGATGAACTGATCCTCAGCAGTGAACTGGCACAATGGGGAAAACGCCCACCAGATTCCCATGTGACTTATGCAAAAAGACGATCAATTTGTTGATTTTAGCTACAGTGTCTGAGAGGGTGGTTGTGCAGTAGTGTGCAGCCAGGATAGCACCATACTGTTGGGAAGATTTTAGACGCAGGACTAGAGGGCATAAGAATTTGTTTCTCTCGGATTTGTATTCTAATTTTTTGTTGGTAAGCATATGTGTGCCTTTTATCATACCCATTTTCTGCAAACTTTATAGCAAATATCAGAATAACAAGAATTCAGGTAGGAAATAACACCAATAATGGCCACCTCACTACACGCAGGATCACTATGGAATAACAGACTTCCCCTTTAACACTTATGTGCTAATGCAGTCTTTTGATTGACTGACCTTGATTGATTTTTTTTGACTCTATATTGAGAAATCTAAGGATAGCATTTTTTGTTCCTTATGAAGGCTTATCTTTCTCGATCCTCCACATTCAAGGCTTTTCGGTCCCGTTTTTTTTTTTACATGTGAGTTCTTCAGTCAATTAAACCTAAAACATTTTTCGACTCAAATTTCCGTTATTATTGCCAATCCTTTTCTCCATCATCACCACCTTCTAGATTCTGTCTTTGTCTTCTAGAATTCTATTAGACTCAGTTTCTCTTATTAGACCACCCTTTAGCCTTGCTGAAAGCATATAGTTAACAGGTACACCGCTTAGCTGACTAAGTTTGCAAAACTAGCTTATATAAACCTAGGCTCCACTCATTCATCTTTTGAAATGTCATATTTATTTTAGGGACTCAAAATTTCTTCTTGCCAAAGTCTCCCAAACTATACAGCAAATCTTTCTGCAACACTGCTTTTCCAGCCTACTCTTTGGGTTCATTTACTAAGGTGCTCAAAAAATGAAAGGAACAGAACTGGAATCAATGCCATTTTTGGAATTTTTATATGTGAAACATTTAGAAGAAGTGAGGTCTTAGAGTGGATGGTTTCCCACATCATCTTGGTGCAGGAGAGCAGCACAGAATGAAGGTCAAGAACTTGGTGTCTGCCGGGCAGTGGTGACGCACACCTTTAATCCTAGCACTCAGGAGGCAGGCAGATCTCTGGGAGTTCGAGGCCAGCCTGGTCTACAAGAGCTACTTCCAGGACAGACACCAAAGCTACAGAAAAACCTTGTCTCGAAAAAACCAAACCAAAACCAAAAAAAAAAAAAAAAAAAAAACAAAAAACACATAAAGCAAAACAAACAAACAAAAAAAAAAGCAAACTTGGTGTCAGAGACTAAGTCTAAGACTAAGACTTAGAATGGGTGTAAGTTGACTCAAAGCCTCACAGCTAGTATCTGCTGTAAGCCACATCTGTACCTCTAACATGTGAGAAACAACATGGACCTGGGAGGTCAAGTGGCTGTTTGGACTAAGTGGAAAGCTGAGCTCTGTTCATGGCACCCACGAATACTCAATACACGTTAGTAGTAGTGGTGGCTGTCACTGACAATAAAAGCAATAGAGAATGTCAAAGAGGTCAAAAGAGCTGAAACAGATCTTAACTTTCCTTAAAGCAACCACATTAAATAATCTAAATCTGAGCCAAACCATTGACCATGTGCCCCGACACCATGAAGTCCAACACCATGCTCCAAGTCAGTCATACCACAGATTTTTGGTTGTCACACTGATATCAGTAAAGGCCTCTTACTACTGCAGCTGATTGGTATCCATGGGTACGGGTAAGATTTACTATATATCCTATGTTCCTCTGATTTGCCAAAGTAACTTTTCAATGTTTTGAGAGGTTAAGTAATGCTACAGAAGGACTCATGTCCAACCAAGTGAGGATCACACACCCAAAGGAAAACAAATGCGTAGAGGAGATAAATTCACTTCATGATGGATGTTTACCAAAAAGAAATTACATCCACAGTTCTCTCAGTTGGAGACCAACGGCAAGCTACATGCCCCCTGTTCAGCAGCTGAAAGCCTGCCAGGTCCTGCGGCTTGGCTCCCTTGCAGGCCTTAAATACATGCACTCCCGGAGCAGCACCCAAGAAAGCCAACCATGTGTGAGCTGCTCTGGGCTGAAAGCAAGGGAGAGCAGAGAAGCTTTTCAATAACGACAAGCTTGAAGAGATTACACAGATAAATAGTTTCAGCGTCTGCTGAAGTACAGGAATTCAATTAAGTCTTCCAAATCACTGAGGGATCCTTTAGCCCACGTCAGTCCCCCCTCCTTTCCTCCTGTCGCCTCTTCTTGTACTGTACTTTTAAACTATCTGTGGAGCAAGAATAATGAGGATTTTACAACACATATAAAGTTCAAAAGCTGCTTTTCCCAGCTTTTTTCTGCCTCTCCCAAAATCAATGTCTCACTATAGAAGGGAGTGGAAAACAACTGTCCATATTTTTAATTCTGAATCTTTAATGTTCTATGGTATAATGTATAGAAATGTTGCTGGGTAGAATTAATCAGGCCCAGTTAGTCAGGTAGATACAGAAAGACTGAAGTCACTTACCCATCTGCCATCTTCCCGGTGTTGCTAATGGTTTAATTGGTTTGCAAACCACTTCTCCAGGTCATTAAGATTGGTTTATCATTACTTTTTATGTGGGCTGACCTGATCGACAACATTTTTAGTGAACACAAATACATATACAAATACTATGGAAAGTGTTGCACTTGAATGACTGACCCACCAAGGATCCATTCTGATCTTCCATGGAGGAATTCTTTTACAAATGGAAAGACTAAGGATTGGTTGACATTACTGAATGCTAAAAAACCATCAGTCAACTCAGCAAATAGCCGTGATATGAACTCTAAATCTTCTAGTCTTAGCAATATGAGCATTTCCTGTTGTTACAATTGCCTAGAGAGTGAGAAGAAAAGTAGGACTGGGTCTGGACAATCAAGTTTGCAGGAGAAATGAATGTGAAGGAAGAGGAATCCAGACATCCCAGACTCTACTACCAACTCTCTATTACTCTAACTGCAATGAAGAGGCCGTTTCAACTACTAAGTAACTCAAACGTTACAACTCTACTCTTCATCTAAGCTAATAAGAATCCTTCGTTGTATCAAAATTCTACTAGGGTTTCTCATGGTATGAAGATGCATTCTGAACCACAAAGTTGAAAAGCAAATGCCCCTGTACTAAAATTACACAGCCTTGGTTGTGTAATGACTTCAAACTATGTTGTTTTGTCCCTAAATAAGTCATCTAACTCATGATGGGTACTCAATAAAGTCTTATTAAATAGACAGTTATGATCTAACACTGAAGAAATGGGCTTATTTTCAAAAGCATCCCTGCCCTCCCCCACACATCTCAAGACCAGACCCAGGCACTGAGGCTGGCCCCATTACCAGATACTTGACTTGACCACTATGCGTCATTATTCACCCCATGACTGTATGATATGGTTCAAATCCTCACTTAACTAATTGACATGCTAAACTACCAAGTAAGTTTTATAATCCAATTTGTTTCTCATCATTTGGGCAGCTGTTTTAACCAAATTGTGTTAATTTGTTTCAGAGCATACATAAAATCCAACATTTCTCTACACAGGCTGGAAAATTACTAGTATTTTGCCAGCATAAAAAAATTAGATTACTCTCATAAAATCTTGTAACATAAAATTAAGATAACTACAAGACAAAATTTAAGTTTTAAACTGCTGAATTTATTAATCTTGCACTAAACATTATACCAACAATATATGAGTTACTTTGTTTGGACTACCCCCTTTTAATTAATGCTATGCCCTTCATAGTAAAAAGAAGATTGATATAAAGTATGTCTTTATTATTTGCATATACTCCAAATCACAGATTTTCAGTCCTTCTGGCTCCAAGACAGCCTATATCTAGCAATGCCCTTGGTAATTTGAAATCTGCAATGTCCATGAAACACAAGCTTCTTTTATTTTCCTTTCCATGCCATCAAAAGACATGAATGTTATCACTCCACATGACTTTCTGTTTGAATGCTTGGTGCTTACAAAACTAACTGAATCATATATTTGCATCCTGTTGCTGAAACCAACATAATACTATAAAATAATACAATACTATATATATAATACTATATAATATAATACTATAAAAATAAGAGGGGAAAACTAAAACATCGTTGTATAAAATTGGCAGAGGGATCTGGTTAGGAATCAACAATGACAAACATGAAATAAGCAACTGAAATATGCTTCAGAGAATTCACACCCCTTCATGACAGCCACATACCACAGAATAAGACCAATTCTAGGAAATACTATTGAGTAAAATGGCAATGGCATTTACCCCATTTTCTTTTTATCAGGCCAGCAGAAAAATCTCTACATAGCTAGATATTATATCTGAAGTCCAACTCTATCATTCCTAAGTACTGAAGAGAGACAGTAGCATATGCAAACATAAGCTATTTCTTTTATGGATATGTGGGAGGAAGGTGGTGTTTGGAAGAAGGGGAATTTGGTCTGGGAAATGAATCAACCACATAATGCCTTAACAACAACATTCGGTCACCACACTGGTGTACCTCACTAGCAAAATAATAAAAAGTTGGATGAACATTAAAATAAAGTAACCACACAAAAAGACTATAACGTGTTTTTTTTTTTTTTTAAAAAGCTATCATTTTTGAAGCAGCAAGCACAGGGCCTACATGAGTCTGCAACAGGTACTCTTGTGTATATACTATAGCTATTAGTTTAGTATTTTAATGGAACTCCTGATTTTAAGAATCAGTGGGTCTCACACACTTGTGCCTGCTCTTGGGACTCTTTTCTTCCTGTTGGGTTGACATTTCCAACTTTGATATAGTTTTTGCTTCATCTTTTCATATTTTATTTTGTCATGTTTGGTTGTTATCTCTTAAAAGCCTGTTTTTTTTTCTAATGAGAGACAGAAAGGGGGTAGATCCAGAGGAAAGAGAAGGTGGGGAGGAACTGGGGGGACAAGTGGGAGGGAAATCTATAATAAGATAAAGTATATAAAGAATAATTTATTTTCAACAGAAGGAATTGCAGATCATTTAAAACACTGAGGCCTGAAAATGTTGGATACAGGAGGTGCGCAGCAGCTTATTTCAAGGTCAGGACACCTAAATAAAATGAAACATTATTCCCTTGCACAATAAACATGTACTCTTACAGCACTTGTCTCAAAAGAGCAAAGGAACAATCTCAAAAAGAAACTATAGCGAGCAAAGAGAATCAGCACCAGGACTCGATGGCGGGAGAGCAGGTACATGATGCTCAGAGGACAGAATCAGCTGGAGCCAGTGGCCACGTGCATGTGGGAAACCAAGACAAAACCACAGAAGATGGTTTTCACCTTCAATTCTAGACTGTGGCTAAAGAAAACAAGGTGATCTTTGCCAAAATGTGTTGTCTATTTTATGGGAAAACTAGAGGCTGTTTTATATATTTTGAGTTTGGAGTTTGTGTGGGATGACTAGGTGGGATTGTAAAGGTCAGGAACAGGGCATGAAGGTATCGAGCAGAACAGCGGAGACAAAGGGAGACCACTGAAGCTGACTAAGCTGCCTCTGAGAAAGATGAGCTGAGCAAAGATTCAAGAGCTCCCAAGAGTATGTTTGGAACTCATGGTAGAGAATTTACTGAACAGGACCTGGGTTTCAATGCCACCATCATGAAAGAGAGAACAAAATAGGTAGCCATCTCTTACAAAAAACTATGAGAGGTTGCAGTCTATAAAGATGCATTGAGGGGGAAAAGGTGAGTGAACTGAATTCAGTTACCTACTATAAGGGGAAGACGGTATCATCTTTTGGGAAGAAAAAGTCAAGGTTAAAATAACAAGCATATGGAGTGAAAGACCTGCACTAGATAACAGCACCTGTGAGCTGACCTAAGAAATAAACTGGGATTATGAGCACACTTATCCACCTAGTTTCTGATTTCTTCAGCCTTCAACAGGATGAGTGGTGTGAGACTTGGAAGTACTAGGAAAGGCTAAGGCTCAGAATGACACAGAGTAATTAGTGCAATCTTCTTTACTTCATGTGCATGGCTCAAAGCACATTGACTCCTGAAACCAAGGCTGTAACCTATCTTCCTAGGCCTTCCCATCATACTACCAGAAAAAGAAAGATCTATGATGTGTTTTTCCATGAGCAAGGCCCAGTGGAGTCCTCCTGGTACATCACACAGCTCTTCAATCTGATGGTAAGTTTTCATCAATAATGTCATTCTCATGATGAAAGAAAAAAATAAAGGCAGTATTTTTCCAGTATTAAAGCATAGTTCCTATACACATTGGGCCTACTACACAAGTAACTGTTAAGATCATATAAAATACTCAAATTTTATAAAGAAAATGGCCAGAAAGATCACATATATGCCGTATAAAATATACATGGACTTATATTATCCATTCCTTTTATTTTTAATGACCATAAAATGCTGTTCTTAAATTTATTACCCACTTAATATATATGTACACATATACATGTATATGTGTGTAAGATAAAATATATGTGCCCATACATTTATGTGAAAGTGTTTTAAGTATGGCCATATTAACAACAGTTTTAAAATGACAAAATCCATGAACTCATTTCTGAGAGAACATGCATGCCAAGTTTCACCTCTGAGAAATATTTCAAAATTCATTTTCAGAAAGAAGCTGACATGCCCTTAATTCTATTTGCCTTAGCTGGCGCCAGCCAAGACTTAGTAGAAAGCTTAGGAGACAAGAAGAGAAGCTAAAACTATCATTGTACAATATAACAAGTTATAAATCCAACATTTCTGTGCAACTTTGGACTCATTTCAATTCATCTGAAAATTAAAGACCTTGTCTTTGGACTTGACCATTTATTTATAAGTATTGAACTATGAAAATTTCAAAACACTGCCAATGTACAAGTCTTGGCCCCTCATCTTAACATGTAAAAATTCTATTTTTTCCTCTTTTCTAAACTTTTCAAAGAATGTTCTTTGTCAAAGATAGCCTGAGATTACATAGTTTTCTAGAAAGAAAGATCCCTCTCACTAATAAACAGATACATATAGCCAAAACATATAAAATGTATTTTTAAAAAACATGTTAAGATTGTGTTTTAAAACATAAAGCAGTTCTGGAAAGGTGCGGTAAGGCTGGTACTTACATTACCCTGGTAGGTCAATGACAAACACAATCCACTTGGAAAGCCATGTGGAAATATGGGTATTTTGGCAAAAGATTATCTCTTCTTTTGGTACAGTAATTCTACTTGTTGCAGTAATTGAAAGTATATTATGTTATATTCCTAAGTTAATCGTGAAAATACTGTCTTATAAAATTATTGTAGTTATTATCTGATGATAATTCTTGGACAAAAACACTTGTACCAAATTTTTAAGTTGCCAAGAATATAAAAAGTGTACTCTTATGTATATTCTGTATATTATGGATATTCAAGCATTTAAAGATATGATACTTCCCTGCCACAAGTGTCAAAATCCCTGAAGACTGAACAGTAGGCATGCAAGTCTCCCATCAAAAATCAAATTCTCATCACCAAAACCAACTATCAATACCCTTCTAAGTTACAGTTTTTAATATTTTTGTCTAAATTATCCTGTTGAGAGAGACAGACAGACAGACAGACACACATACACACCGAGAGAGAGAGAGAGAGAGAGACTATAAAGGGCCGGGAGGTCGGGAGGATCTGTGGAGACTTGGAGAAAGGGAAAGAAAATGATCAAAATATGTTGTATTAAAAAAGTTTAAAACAGTAAAAGAAGAAATAAAAATAGTCTTACTATATTATTAAGTTGTTTATTATATATTTTCTATCTTGATCTTTTATTGAGAAACCTTGACAAAAGGAAACAATTTACCCAAAGTAAAGAAAACTCTTGAGTGCATAAATGTAACATTAGGACATGGTTAAAAAAATAAGATCCTAGCTTCTTACATGCAAACTGTTTTCTCATATCTATAAAAGGATTATGCTTGTATATATTATCTTAGTATATATTTTACCCAATGCTCAGACTTATATAGAGAAAATATTTGGAAAGATTTTTAAAATTATGGACTATCATTCATCTTTAAGCTAATAATTTTAAAACTTGTTTCAGAAAATATGTTAGTAAGCCCAATGCTGTCTATCATAAATAAGGATCAAAACTGATGTGATCTAAATATTTGGCTTAGAATTTTTCAATCTCATGGTATCCCGCTAGGCCCTGAATCTGTAAAAGACCTTAATCCTCCTGGGAAGATTGTCCAGATTTTAGGAAACCATTTTCAGGTCTCCAAGTGCAATGACTGGAGGACGCTGACAGAGCAGAGCTAGGGAGACAGAAAGGAGGGAGAGGACGACAGTTGGAGGCTGCTGGATCAACACCACTCTTAGGAATGTAAGACTAAGGTTTGCATGGCTAGCAAGAGAGCCATGGGATTGGGACACACTACAGCTTTCTACAATGTAGAGAACCCCGTGTCTTTGTGTGACACCCACAGGTAAAGGGGATGCCACACCCACATCTAAGCAGCCATAAACACCCCACAAATGTAGTCACTACATTCTCATTAAACCTCATAAGACCGTAAGGTAGATGACATCATTTGCTCCCACTTCACAGAAAAGAACAATATCAGTGATGCGTCCTGAGCCAGAATTAACAAGCAATAGCTCTAAGGAGACTACATCAAAATCTGTTCTCTTTTGCCACTTGATTTTTTGCCCCCAGTTACTTAAGAGCAGAAACACAGGAACAAACGCAACAAGCCAACAGTGGAATCTTGAGAAGATTGAGGGCAGGCATCTGCAGGAGATGCTAGATCAAGGAACTTACTTCTTAGGAGAGATACTCAAATACCCCGGATTATCAAAATCCCCAAATATCAAATTGTTAGTTCTACATTTTCATTTGTATAAAGTGAGTTTCAGCAAGATTGCTGCTAACGAGGTTCTTCATTGAATGGATTCTATCAAGGTTATAAGGGAAAACCCCGCCTCACAATCTTCAGCAGACCAGCTAAGAAAATGTACCTTTTGCTCATGCAATGCATACAGAGGGAATATGAATGGACCGCATAAAGATGCTTCTTGTGTCTGTTAAAAATCCTCATCTTGTCTGTAAAAGCACTCTCAAAATGAAACTACAGCACAGTCATGCTTAACTAAACATTATTGTTCTCAGGAAGCTTTTCAGTTAGAATTGATAATAGAATCAGACGTTTTAGCCACATTAATAACTAATAAGTGTATGTGTGTAACAAAAATAATTAAAGAAAAGTAGGTCATGAATTTGAGAGGGAGTGAGCAGACATAGAAAAGGCTGGAGGTGGGGAAATTATGTAAATACAATACATATACATGAAAATTTTAAAATAAATTTTATGAAAATTAGAAGGGTTTTTTGGTTTTTCAAGACAGGGTTTCTCATAGCTTTGGAGCCTGCCCTGGAACTAGCTCTGTAGACCAGGCTGGCCTTGAACTCACAGAGATCCACCTGCCTCTGCCTCCCGAGTGCTAGGATTAAAAGTGTACACACCACCATCTGGGTGAAAATTAGTTTTTTTAAGTTGTGGTTAATATATGATATTAAAAGGAATATTTTAAGAATCTAAACAAAAGTACATTACATATATTATTTAAAATGCACAATGAAACCCATTATTGTATATACTTATTGCATACTAATAAAAATAAAATTAACAAGTCATCCAAATATTAAATACTAAATGATAAATTTATAATTTCCTATATTTTGTATATCCAAAGACACTGACTTTATTTGCAGTAGTTATCATGATGTCTGTCCATAAAAATATTCAGAAGAATTTAAAATTAATTCAGAAATGCTCAAATAATTTCTACCTCTAAACGTTCTCACAACCTACCCATTTCATAGACCATTTCAGACACGTCTCATGAAAATGCATTTATCTTTTAAACCTCTCATTGATGACTCCTGCAGAATTATTTAGCATATTTAAATGAAAGGTTTTCTTTTAAAAATATACATCGTCTCAGTTCTCAACATTATCATCACAAAGGGTCATTTATTAAAACTATAATATGCCACCCACTTAGTGAAAATAAATAAATACAGTAAAATAGACTATACCTCTCCAGCTCCTCAACGAACTGGATTAAATATTACGTGTCTCACCTGAGGTATCTATACGAATGTGGAAAGTATCTGGAAGCTAAACACAGAGCACAGGTTCAGTCAAAACAAGACCTTCCCCTCATCACCCTCAAGCATATAGCCTCCTAGGAGACAGGGGACAGATGTGCCCAGGGACCAAAATAAAATAAAGATCTGGCCAGGCAAGGGAGGAAGGAATTTAAACATAGCAAAAGCTCATGTTAGCATATGTTGGTGCCAAATGTACTCTGCATGCTAAAAGAGGCGAGAATGTGGATGAACTGAGGCCAAATGTCCTAGAATCAAAATGGAAATCTTCTAGACCTCTCTGGGAGGACAGAGACCAATATGGGGCCACAGCACAGCCTATGGTGGTACAGCTGCTGCAAAGTTGAAATTTTTCTACTGTGTTACTAATAAATGTCAACTGCCCAAACAAAGCCTTAAGTCAGCACAAAAGACGTTTTGAAAATATTTCCAAGAACAAAGTCAGATATCAAAAAGTCAAAGAATATCTATAATACAAGTAAATTGTGGAGAAAGAAAATACATTTGCGAACAACAACAACAAAAAAAGGTAATACTTCTTGCTTGTTATTAACCCAGGTCAAGCCCTAAACAAACATTCCTTCCTCCAAGTTATTCTTGAGTCACATGGCCACTGGCAGGAACTGTTATCACTGCATTTTCTGCAGAACGTTTTGGAAACTTGAAACCACCCCTGCTTTCCCTGTGTGGATGCAGTCTTAAACGACCATGAAGTGTTTGCCTCCCAAACTGAATGCATCTGATGGTCTTGGTGGTGTGATCCATCACACAGTGTTTAGCAGAAAGAAAGGGGATAAAAGGGGTGGAAAGGTGACCAAACAAAGGGACACAGTGATGGAAGAAGTTACTATGTGATGGTGACACAGGACACCGTAGTAAGGCTGCCTCTTGTGCTTTGGCCTCTTGGTCTTGCAGCTCAGTCACTCAAACTATAGGACATTCACAAGGCTATATTGCTGACAGTGGTGACATTTGAAAATGTGATCAGATGGGACTTTTCTGCATTACTGACCCCCACAAAGCATCCTGTCAATCATTCCAAGAATACAAGGTGAACAGTATAAAGTTAATTACCGGGAAATATGCTGTACACATTCTATCTACATTAAAATAAAAAAATTCTAGACTCAATCATAGAGTGCAGGGTGTGCTAGTGCCATGATAATAAATATTTAGTATTTGAAGGGTTACTTAAAAGTCTCAGGAAATGTAGAGCTCCCAGGATGCTTTGCACACAGCTCCTTGAGCCATAGCTACTTAGCCTCTACCTCAACAAACTTCCGCCTGAAGTGGAATTTGACAAGTCACACACATTCAGGGTAGGTCAAAGAAATCTTGTAAATCTGAAGTGCCCTTCCCAGCATGAGTCTGGGAGATCATTCATTTAATACAAAAGGCTAGCTGAAACATCTGGTCAAGCGATAAATATGGGAAAGCCAAACACACGGGCATGCTTTAACCACAGATACGAACACCAATCACCGCTCTCTCTGGATAAGAGTGTGGACAGGGTTAATGGATCTCTTTTACAGAACTTGGGAAGCAGCTGGTGCCCATGTTTCTCTTAGATGTCCGTGTTCCTTGCTGTTCGTGTTTGGTTCTTGCTTTTATTACAATTATAGCGGCTTTGATACCTTTTCAAATCCTGAGTCACCTTATCAGCAAAGCTTGTGGTTTGTACCATACTTATTAGCAAAAACATCAAGTATCTTACTTGAAAAAGCACATATTTTACTCATCTCCTCGGCTGTGGATCAGGAGACACTTACAGCAGAGTCACGGCAATTGTTTCCAGATTCTAGGCTGACCATTTGAGATGCACTTGGGAGTCTTATGTAGAAAACAGCCTAAGTCCGAACTCAGGGCTCAGCACTGAGATGTCAACTCTAACTCTCTGATCTTCTTTGCTTTTATCTTTTTTAAAATATATCAAATTTCCCTTTATGGAAGTCCCAAAATAGAGGTCTCGGGTACTTCTTTTGTTGTCTTTTTCGTCTAGGAGCTACCTTTGATGGAAGGCTCACTCTAAACCAACCAGAGAACATCTAGCAATATACAAAGTTCAACAGCTTTTCTGAACCTTGTTCCAAGTTATGATTACAATGACAACTAACAAACACATGTAAAATCATAACGACTAGACTGTGCAATTACTTATGTGAGGATGATTCATGTGCACAGCACCATGCATAACAATTGTTGATTCTTTTTTCAATTTTGTGTGCTGAGAGCTTCCCATATTGTCTTTACTTTGATAACCTTCAACAGATACTCCGTTAACCACAAGTAAAATCTACTAGGGAGCATACAGAATATGAAATGAGATTCACATCCCTCTGATGAATAATCATTCTCTTGGGTATCATCAGCATTCAGACCATAAACACAACAAATGGGAAGACAGCATTTTCCAGTCATTTTCTGTTCACATAGAAGTCTACCAAGTTTGACAGTTAGCAGAACTCAGCAATGGTGTAATTTTGAAGTAATACTAGACCGAGCAGTCTATAAACACTGTAATAAAACTAGCAAATTCTTTACAGTGATTAATAAATCACGTAACAGCTACTGAAAAACCTACCAAAGAAATATATGAAAAGGGAAAGGCAATTGAGCAAGGTTGTACAGAGGCACGTGGTTTTGACAAAAGACAACATACATCACGTTCTCCCAGGGCCATAGAACTATCCTGAACTACCTGACATCAATTTTCTGCCTTTAATTCAACTGCCAATACCTGTAAGATGCTACATAGGGGATGCTATATGCCAGGTTGTTAGGGGAAGATGTTAAAATTTTGTAATAATTTCACGAAATAAATTCAAATAAGAAAACCTCAGTCCAAACTCTACATGTCCAGAGAAGAACCTAGTCTTTCCGAGACCACCCAAAGGGTCCAGGCTGAGGACTGTTATTCCAAAACCAGAACCTCTCCTCTAATTCCAGATTCCAACTGCAAGCAAAACCTTTTCCAGTTCAAATTAAATTTAGGAACCTTGAGGACAGTAGAAACTTGCTAACTGAGTAGGTCAATGTCTTTTTTCTGCCTGTGTGAACATTTTTGAAAATCCTATTTGCAGGGCCATAATCGGACAGCCAAATATCCATAAATTGTAACATTGCAATCATCTCAGAAATAAAATGGTACTTTCACATAAATGTCAATAAGCTCAACTTCCTCACAGCATAAGCATCATAAATGAAAGACTGAATTTTAAGATGCTTTAGCTTTTTTTGTAGTACTGACATCTAAACCAAAATAGTTTTTAAACTCATTTTTTCATGGTGATAAAATAAAAAAGCTTTATTTAACATAATAATATTCTGCCCCTTTTAGGAAAGTTTAAAACAATACAGGACCCCGAAGTTATTTTTTGGTCAAAGGGAATTAAGTTATTTCCTTTTTGAGAGAGAGGAATTTTGGGCTAATAGTTTGTTTTGATTTTGTTATTGTTAGAAGAAACAAGTGCTGAACGTTTTGAAAAAGTCTGAATGTACATACAAGCTATTTCTGAAACTAAAGCATAAAATGAACTAAAATTGTAGCTTTTTAGGTTTAGCTACCTTTGTTTCTGCCCAGACGTCTATTTCCAGTAGCAGATGAACACACTAATCTCCTGAATATGGAAAATGCCAGCATTAAAGCCAAATAAAATTGAGTTTAAGATAATTATACTAGATTTCATCAAAGCAGCTTGGCACTCATCAAAATTCAATCCCAGCTAGCTGCTGAGATTTCATCAGGCTGTTGAAGAAGCAGGGAAATAAACAAGAGGGGAGAGAGGACAAGAACAACGTGACAACTGTCAAACAAAATGCTGAGCCCAGCATGGCACACTTCCCTAAATGCAATGCTGGGGCCACTCACTCTCTCGCACACATAATCTCCTGTGAGCACAAATGTGCAAGGACAATAAATCATGCTGCATTTCAAATGTTCAAGTCCCCTGTATGGATTCCTTACACTACGCTGACCCTGGAACTGTTTGTTAATAAATACCAAAGTTGCATAAGATATCATCAACTTCAACACTGTGAATAAAAATAATACTCTTTAAATGGCAGTGCTCGAGAGACCACTACCCTTGTTTGAACTCCTTCAAGCAAATTCTTAATAAACGTAAGCGATTCTAGAAGGAATGGTTCAAATTAGGGTACTACCATTGCTCTAGTTTTTGAACTAGATATGGGCACATGCCATCCACCTGGTGGGCAGCTTTCACATAGTGGCTCTTGGAATATACAGCTCTTATGTTTCTGATAAAGTAGAGGCAAAATTATAACAGCAACACAGAATGCCCCGCTTCAAACGGGGCTACAGAAGCTGGCCAAATAGCTCTTAATTCAAAGCACATTTGATGACTGTATTAAGTCAATCTGTGCACATAGAGTTGACAATTATACCAAACGGAGGAAGAGCTGAAATGCAGCAGACGCTTGACATTTGAGATAGAAATTACTTTAAATTACTCGAGATAGCAATACCTCACTCAACATGTAAGATCCATGTATAGATGCAAGACAGATGCATGCAGCTTCCTTATATAGGATGTGACATCAGCTGAAAAGAAGAGAAGGGGGGAGGGAACAGAAACCTCTATGAGCTACGGCTGACCTAAGTTGGTATTAAATTGCTTTTACCATTTACTGCATAAGATGTATATTTCAAGGAAGATAGAGAAGGGCTTGGTATTTGGGGAACTAGATCCTTCAGACCAACCAGTCTGTTATCCATTTCCTAAGGCCACGATGATAAAGATACAGATTTTTAATTCAAGCATCAACTTTTTGCTACTGTCTCAATCTAGATATTCTAATAACTAAATTAAGAGTGTCTCAAAACTGAACAGAAAACAAACATTAAGATCTGTGAGAAATGTCTCTTAGGAAGACAGGTAAATTTTTAAATAAAATATTCTTAGAGGCAGTACGAATTGACTATAAGCTTTGTCTGAGGCCTTCTGTGTGATATTTTGCCCTCTATGATCATCTTTTCCCGTTGTTGGGATAACACACACTGACAAAAGGAAAAATAGTCAAGAAAGGAGGGGTTTGTTCTGGTCACAGTCCCAGCATATAGTTCACCATGGCAAAGAAATCACAATGACGGGAGCTCAAAGCAGTTGGTCACGTCACAATCAGGAGGCGGGGAGGAATGAGCAGAAGCTTCTGCTTGGCCCCCTTCCTCCATTACTATAGTTCAGAACCCCAGACAGGGAATAATGCTAGCCCCAGCGAGTGGGTTGTTCCTTACATACAACCAAGATCTTTCCCTACAGGCATTTCCAAAGCCTGCCTCCTAGGTGATCCTAGGTTCTGTTACAGTGACACCACTAACCATCACTATACTACTCAGCTACATGATTTGTATATTCCAATAAAAGACTAAATTTAAAGAGTTTTTTTTAAATTACTGGTTCACTTTACAATCTTTCAGAGTATACCACAAGTAAGAAACATTACTGAGGATAGTCCAGGCTAACTTTCACACCACTATTCTAAGATGAAGCACTGTGAACGCAAAAGGCTTATTCCTGTAGAGGGAATGCATAGATGAACACTAGGAGCTGCATTATCTATGAGCATGTCCCAGAGATCACTGCACCAAATAAGAGGTTTTGAACTGAAAGTGTGCTAGGCTTCATGTCTATGCAAGAATCAAGCTTTGTCTCTAACCATTTACCTTTCCCAGTAGTAATGCACCCTAAGGTGTCTCTGGGCACCTTAGCTTTATAATAGGCAGAATACAAATGAACATACCTGAAAGCATTGGTCGGAAGTCATGCTCTCTGCTCTCTGTTATTCCCTTATAACTTCCAGAATATCAAAAGAGGGAAAGGAAGGACAAAAAGCCTGTGTCCTATATATTTGGCTTTGCCCCAATCCTCAGGGAGAATCCCACACACCATGGTAAACTGCAGAGAACCTAATTTGACCAGCCCTGAATGAATGTAGGTCTCTAGAGATTCTTGTCCAAGTCTCCCTCTTTCCTCAAGGTTTAATCAGTACTATATAATGAACCGAAGGATTGACTCCCCAAAACTAAAATGTCTTTGAATATACACATATAAGTATGTGCTTACTGAATCTGTTATCAATTGTACATACCTTTCTTTCATCATGTTTATTACATGGTATTCAGGGTGATGCACTAATTTTAAACTATATGTCACACCTGCTTCAATGTCTTGCTAGGTGGATATCATACATACTTAGGTGTGAGTTCATTAGTGTATCATCTTCCCTGAGATCACTGTCTAGCCAGCTTCAAATCTGCCAGGCAACATTCTATCTGTGAGACTCAATTTGATAACCATCTTCTGCTGGTGTTCTGATTACCTCCCCACTTCCTTCCTTCTCCTTATTATATGTTTTTCACGCAAATGGTTGTCTTTTCACTCTCTTGAAACATGGATTTGTTCTGATAGATCATCCACATTTGTGTCTGCTATAATAAAATGTGCCAAAGAACTCACCTGTTTCCATACTAAATCATGTTGTGGCTTGCTAGCCCCATTTTACACATGACCAAGCTTTGGGAAATTAAGAAACTTGATGTCTTCCAACTAAAAGGTGAACAAGGATAGTGTATAGCAAGTTTAAAACTTGACTCACTTCCTGCACTGCACTTTCTGCAATACTTATGTCTGCCATTGCTGAAGGCATCAATTAGAAGGTAATGAAGTATCGAAGACGTGCAGGTGTGTGCTGGGAAGCTGGAGGGCCACAGCTGAGGAGCCCTGAGCAGAGTGGGCTGTTAAAGGAGAAGAGGGAGGGAAGAACAAATAAGCTTGACATTTCCTCCTGCCCCATGTCACAAACGTAGCAAATTTGTTACTCCATCCTTTCCTCCTGAACCCAGCATTTCACTTGGGATTCCTTCAAAACCCCTAGTTCAGTCACTAACGTGTCAGATAAGATCATTTTAGAATATACAGTTGAAATCGGGCCTTGTGGGAACATTTTTATCCTTGAATAATATTTATGCATTTTAAGAAAATACACTGGAAGGGAAAATACATTAGGACGTTAATATGACCAAGTTAAAAAAAAAAAAAGACTAGTCCATTCAAGAATCTGGGTAAATGTCAAATGGAAGACTAAGAAACAGATATAGTTCACTTGGGGTAAAAGCAAACTGTGCCTAGACTAAAACAGAAAGAGGGAAAAGAGGAGGAAGAAACATTGCACAAATAACCAGGGAATGGCCTGGCTTAGAAAGTTGGCAAACAGAGATAGAGGGGACATAGCAGACTGGAGGCCAAGACAAAATCCTACACTCATCAGAAAAGCAAGCAAACAGAAAAATTCGTAAACATCAGAACTCTGAAGTATTTGCTGGTAATTCGACCATTAAAATCCGCCTCTGCTCAACACTGGGCCCCAGACCCAGCATGGACAGTTTATCCTCTCACTGACACCTTCCCAACACAACATTCAGCCACTTAGCTTTCAGCAGGCTTTCTGCTAACATGCCCGCACTTCCAAACGTCTCCTGGACTTTCCACTCCGAACAAGATAAAACATCCAAAGTCGCCCTTGCCACAGCCACAGCTTCCAGTCAGCAACTATACTTTCTGCCATGTAGGGTTAGGTCTTCTAACACTGAGCTTCCAGCATCATCATTAGAAAAAGAAAATGCCCAACACAATATCAGAGAATTGGAAAAGATGCTGTCCAGTTCACTTTGTATTGGCCATGCTGGGTGTATAGGACCTATATTTAATAAGAGGGGTTTGTATACCCAGTGAGGCTTCCTTGGACAAAATTATGTTTTTCACTTGCAAGTGGTTATCAACTGGAGTTAGTTTCTGGGTTAGGGGTGGGGACATTGTGTCCACTTCTCAGATCTAGAACCCCATTTGCTGGAAACCCAAGCAAACCTCTGTATGCCGCCACAGTCCCAGAGTTCAAACCTATATCCATCCTCCTGTGTTTAGGGAGCTTTGTTTCCTTGATGAGCTCCTTCCCCTCTGACTCTTAAAATCACTCCACCCCCTGTACCACAAAATTCTCGGGGGAGGGGTTTAATAGAGCCATCCCATTTAGGACTGAGTGTTCCAAGGTCTCTCACTCGCTACTCATGATTTAGCTGTGGGTCTTTGTATTTGTTCTCATCAGCTGCAGAAGGAAGTGTCTCTGATGGTGGCTGAACTATGTGCCGCTCTGAGTGCAGGAAAAGGCCATTAGGAGTCATTTTCAGGCTCGCTTCCTTTAGCAGAACAGTACTACTTGGTTTTTCTCTAGGTCCCTGACCTAACTGGTCTCAGATTCTTGGACATCCAAGCAGTGTCAGGGATGGGTTCCCTCTCATGGAGTGGACCTGAAATCCAATCCAATTTGCTTGTCTTGCAGTCAGGTCCTCGTTGTAGATAGAAGGGTTTGTAGCTGGGTTAGTTTTTACACTTCTCCCTTGGCAGCAGGAAGACTATACCTTCCAGTACCATGAACACTAGTCAACTGGGGTGAAGATTCTAGATAGGTAACACGTTGACTTCTCTGTGTTCGGTGAGTTGTGCAGGTGTTGTCTTCAGTTATAGGACCTTACTGTAAGTTTGTGGAGAGCAACCAATTACCCTGGCAATAGGCTAAGTTTTTGCGAGGTTCCCATGGATGCCCTTTTTGGCCACAACTTTATTAGATGTAATCCATTTCTATTACTAGAAGCTTCATTTGGTGGTAAGAGGTGTCTAGTTGGGACAATGCCCCCTTCATAATTTGATGACTTTAAATGTGTCAACTTCAAATGTGTACATTATTTTAGGAAGTTTCTGCTGCATTAGGTTTCCATATGACCCTTCAAATGGCCGCTTTAGCTGTTCCTCCTCCTATTCTCCCCCTCACTCACGCCTGCTCTCCCCTCCCCATTTTATCCTAATTATTTCAATGCTCAACCTCATCCCTTGTGCATATAGTCTGGCTTCTGACTGTTTTTTTTTTTTTTGGTGGGATTCCTATGTGTGCAAAATGTGTGTCTTTATGTCTACATGTATTTCTCATACTTTCTCTTAGGCTCTGTTTCTGTTTGCTTTATCCTATTCCAATGTGTTGTTTCAGGTCTACCTTATTTTAATTATTATTCCATAACCACCTGTTTGTTTTCTACTAGGAGACAGAAGAGGAGTGGATCTATATGGGAAGGGAGGCGGAGAGGAAATGGGGGGGGGGTTAATGGGGACAAGAAACTGTAATCAGAATGTATTGTATGAAAATAATATACATTCAATAAAAGAAAAATAAAACAAGTCTTCAAGGGTTCGACAGGTGAATCGGTAGTTAAGAGCACTTGCTGGGCTTACAGAGAAGAATGGTTCAAATTCCCACACTCACATGACAGTTCAGATCTATAACTCCAGTTCCAAGGGAGTGACATGCCTCCTTGGCAACAAACATGCCAATGGTGTGCATACATATATACACTCATAACGTAAATAAACAAACATGCCCATGGTGTGCATACATATATACACTCATAACGTAAATAAACAAACATGCCCATGGTGTGCATACATATATACACTCATAACGTAAATAAACAAATCTTAATTACCCATTCTTGCTCTTTAGACGATTTTCCTAGGCTCCTAATAGCTAATAATATCTCCCCCCCCACACACACACACAAAAGTTATCTATCAGAGCCTACACTAACAGTTGACATTCACGATTTGGCTCTTTTACCACTGTGTGATGTACATTTGTCTCTGCACTGACTTGGTTATCAGTTTTACTTCTAAAACTCCCTGGGCTCCATCTGTTCACTTCTTCAGAACATGGAGGGATATACAGCTAGAGCGAAAGGAGGAGCATGGGCTTCTTAAAACAGCAGCTCTCGTGCACCAGCTAAGTTCAACAGAGAAACGGAAAGGTCTCCACAACACATTCTAATAAAGTGAGTTCAACTCAGGAAGCATTTACTCAATTTCCATCTGGTTTTCTCATAACTAATAATTTTGATACAGATTAAAATCATCCAAAAGCAGGTTTGGAAAAGAAACAAAATTCACAAAAGGCTCCTTAAAATATTAGTGTAGGGAGGTCCCTTGGGAGATCCCCCTTACCATCTACTAACTATTTGCTGACAAATTTCAAGGGTAACTGACCAAACCCAGGAATATATATGAGATAATATATACCATATATAGATATTTAAGATGCCAAACCTCCCCCATCCAATATTCACTAAAGGAACATTATGGATGACACCAGTCAAATAAAGCTGATGATAAAGTAACTCCCAGAGTTCTGTGTCCACCTCTCCCATGACTTTGTGGAGTCAGATCAGGATCACAGTTTCCACTTTTCATGGAGGGATAAGGCTGAAGCTGCCTTCTGGGAACTTGGATGTGAAATAGACAGTCTACAGTACAGTACCTACCACAGGATCCCTGCTCTGAATGGGCATCCCATCTGAGAAGTCTATTTCATCTGACCGTAACCTGCTTTGCTTTCCTCTCCCTATGGAACTCGACTATTTTGTGAGAATTATCAATTACCCCAACTCTAGTCCATAATCAAAGTCCTTCTCCCCCAACATAAATTAAATGCACACACTGCAATGTGTGCAGATGTGAGCAGATATGTATGTGTATGCACCAGTACACTTTTTATTTACAAATAAATGTACACCGTAACTTTTATTTGAAAAGCTACTATTAAATCAGTATTACAGTTTATAACCACTTATTTTAAACTCTGGCAGAAGTCAAAATTTTACTCAACCATTTTAACGAATATTTGGGCACATTTCTTTTATTATCAGTCCTGAGCTCTTTCTTGTTCTGCCTCCAGTTTTCTTGGTCCTTGTGTTCTTACATTTTTGGGCTCTGCTTCAGCAGGCTACCGTGTATCATCTTACACTGTCACTAAATACTATGGACATCTGGCAAGGAAATATAAGGGTTCTGTGTTAATTCTTAAATGTCCCTTTATTAGGTAAGTTTACATAGATTTTTATTCCTGGTCTCCAAAAGTCCTTAAATAGAAGAAACAATGCTAGACCTATGGAGACTATGTCTATGTATCACAGAGAGGCTGTTTTGTGCCGTTAAAACTGTTGCTTCCATAGCTGCAGGTTAATAGTGAAAATGTTTGCCAGGCCTCTTATAAACAAAATCATCCTGTCACCTTAGCCACTTCTGTATAAGGACAACCTGAGTCACTGGGATTATAGTAAAACTGTCAACAAAATCTTTTCTTGTTGCCCCTGGTCCTGGACAAATTCACAAGTCTAGCTGGAGGCCAGTCCAGTAGCTGGAGAGGTGGCAACAGTTCACCTACTTAATCCTACTCTTCCTCCACACCATGGGAAGATCACAGGCATCAGAGGTGGAGAAAAGGGGATTTCTAAGAATCATGATGGATTTTTATGCTTGTCTTGCAGAGGGCACGGCAATGTTTCCTATAAAGGGGACACTCTACCTCCGGCACCATTTGTGTCCCATTAAGAGTTGTTATTTTGGATAGTCATAAAATGGTTTTACATCTTCCACATTAAGATCAAACTAGCTTACTACTGAGTAAAATTCATAAAAGAAGGGCACTCGGATTTTCCTCTTTGCTTTGTTACATGGCAGATCTCATGCCGTCGGTGGCATATATAGTTAAGAAATTCTTTTTACAAGTACCCATAAAAGAGACGAGGACATGGTGCCCCAGAGTATAATTAAATCAGTCTGGTGGAGCTTCCAGATGGGAACCTCAGAAAATGGCACAAAGGTGTAGCTTCTTTCGCTTATTCATTCATTTGCTCTCCCCTCTGGGCAAGGAAGAACAGCATCAAGACAAACTCTCAATGAAAACTAGGAAAAGACATTCTCTTACTGCCCTCCCTTGTCATATCTACGTGCCTTGCTCTCCTTAGATTTCTGTGTCCATGCCCACGCCCAAAGCTTCGCTTAGTTTACCGCCCAAGGCTTTATGATCTCCATACACAGCACAGGAACCTGCTGTGCTACTTCAGATTTGACGCTCTGCTATGTGAGAGTCAGTAAAACTGAAAATAACTAGATTGTTTAAGAACAGCAACAAGAAAAGGTGTGCTACCACTAGACTCAGTAGAACAAACCTGTGATCCCTACACTGGGAAGGTGGAACTTCAAAAGACCCTGGTTTTCCTAAGACACTGTCTCAAACACAAGCACACACACACACACCAATGGAAATTCTACAATCACTAACAGTGGGAGTCAGTGTTTATCCTCTGTTCATTTTCTAAGAACAAGAAAAAATAAACTTTTAAGTAGGGTGTGATAAGAGAAGGGCCCAGAAAAGGGCATTTCTCAAGACACCATTAAGCCCCCTGAAACAGGAATTTTAAACACTCTACTGCCAGAAATTTTTGGAAGCAGGTGTCCAGTTGTAAAAATATCAGCTTTATATGATAAGGATAAAATTAACATTTACAAAGTTGTAGCTCTGGGTAACTATTCAGGCTTACATTCAGTACATACACCATCTATATATCCAGAGTCCCTAGGAGCAGTACAACTGAAAATGATCACTAACACAAATCACTGATTGATCAATGAAATATAACAAAGTACTGAGTAGAACACAGAGAAAGACAAAAGAATCTTCAGAGAAAAACTTCATTAATGACATTTTTTAGACAGTGTGTAAGTCACACAAGAGAAGTGTTTTTCCCTTATCCTCTCTTCCAATGATCCTTGAGGCTGGCATGTAGAAAGCAGACCACATAAATTGTAACACAAATGCAAACAAAATGTACAGAAATAAAGAACATATGTCTAAAGTGTATTTTCTTGACCCTGTCCTACTGAAAATGTGCTTGTTTCCTGTTCTTGGTTTAATCCATCACAATCAGCAGCCATCTTTAGTTCTATTATCTAATGCTTAGTCCACGTGATGCTGTAAGTTTATGTACAGAAAACAGATATAAGTGAGGTCTTATTACTTGTTATCTTTTAAAAGTAGATGTTTACAAGACTGAAGTTCTAAGCTGCTAAGTGACATTTGCTTATGTTTCCTCCCAAGTTAAGAACCAATTTTGATTGGATCACAATTAGGTAATCTTCTTAAGATGAATGAATTATTTCCAAATTGTATATAGCATATAGTAGCAGATATGGTATATAGTAGCAGATTTCATATTAATATTTAACTTGCTTGCATTTTGTTAAGGAAAAATGTGCACCGCTCCAAGAAATACCCTGTAATAAGCTAACAGTGAGCTGAGGCAGTCACAGCATCAAATGCAGAAAGCCACTGAGCATCTGTCAGAGAATCACCTAAGAGGCTGATTACTGAAATGTCTTAGAAAGAAACAATGATGATGTTAGGCATAGGGCAATCATATGTAGGGCAACGAATGCTAAATGTGGCTTAACACATCAAGGGGACTCATCCAGAAAGTTGGCCCTGAAGGCCTAAATATTAAAGGGACTCTCCTGAAGCCATATACGCCCCACAAACTGAACACCACCACCAAAACTAAAGGAGAGGAGGGCCTTCATAGGATAAGAGGCAAAGCACAGCGGTCCAGTGCTTCAGGACATATGAAATATGATTTCTGGGGTTCACCTCACCAGTTATTCTACAGAGGAAGGTATCAAAAAGGAATGGAGGTAGCATGCTGTATTTTCAAGTATTAGTAAGGAAATCGAATGATATTTCTGTATATAGGAACAGAGAAAGCTGAAAGTTGGGTGCATCACTATGCAAGACAGTCATGATTTTGCCTTTAATCTTCACTACAGGAGCTAGGAAAAGACACAAGAAACTCGGGTTTCCCGGGAATCATGATCTTGGTCTACTCTTCACTCTACCATTACCAACTTTTTAAGGGCTAACCAGAACCTTGCTGTCACTCACTGGGACTTTCTCCTTCCCCCAAATTTTGTGCGAGAATCAAGAATATTAAAATAGTCATTGAGTCAACTACTACAACAAATATTCACATGCTCACCTTTACTCAGATTTGTTGCAGAATATTTGTTTAACTATGCAAATATGTGTTGCCTTTGTTTATGTTGTGGAATATTTGCTTAACTATGTAAAGATGTGTTGCTGCTTTACCTTGCCTACCTAAGGTACCTGACTGGTCTAATAAAAATCTGTATGGACAATAGTAAGGGAGAAGGTATAGGCAGGACTTTCGGGCAGGGAGAGTAAGTAGGAGGATGAATTTAGACTCCAGGGGAAGAAAGAAAATTAGATCCCAGGAGCCAGCCAGGCATAAAGGAAGCAGGAAAGAAAGACATACAGAGTGAAAGAAAGGTGTAGCACCCCATGGGAAAATGTAGACAAATATAAACAGGTTAAAATTAAGTTAAAAGAGCTGATGGGACAAGGCTAAGCTAAGGCCGAGCATTCAAAATTAATAATAAGTCTCCATGTCTTTATTTGGGAGATGTTTGGCAATCCAAAGAAAATTCCAACTATGCAGATTTCTGACCAAATACCACTTTCACAGTTTTCTGAATATCAAATACAAGTTAGCACATCTCAGCCAAAGCCCTCCTTCACTATCCTACTTTATTTCTCTGTACAGCTCATGTCTGTGCATCAAATGATAGATGCTTGACCATTTCCTTCTTTACTACAGTTATTCTTTCTAAGAAGAGCTCTCAAATTCTTTAAGCAACAGAACAAGAAACAGTATGGAACACTAGTCAACAAACATCCAGCAAAACTTGCTGTAAGAGCTAGAAAGAGACTTAAACAAGTAAACACACTTGCTATACAAGCCCAAGAACATGAATTTGTTTGCGTAAAGGTAGGAGAGAATTAAGTCCACAAAGTTCCCACACATACACCTACTGTTTTTTAAATTTGAAAAAAAATAATGTGAAAAAATATATATTAAAGAACATTTGCTGATCTTATAAGAGGAGAAAATTATACAAACTTACAGATAACATTATTTCCTACTGCACATGAGTATCTTCCAGCACCTTACAATTTGATGCTGTTCTCCCATTGATCATTCAAATATATAATACTCCACTTATGTTTTTCTCTTTAAATACTGCCTAGTATACAATTTAAACTAGACTCAAAATCCCTTCCATTCAGAGTTTTGGCCTATTACTAAATTATTCCCAGGAGGATGAAATCTATCACTCAGGAGGTGAGAAGGGATGGTTGTATCTGCAACATGACCAGCTTTTACTTTTTAGGAGTCTATTCTTTCCACTTGTCTTCCAAACACACTGTCAATTCACTGTCTAGTCAATTTTACCTCCTGGGGTTTCCTATGCTCCCCCCTTTTCCCTCTGTTTCTCATTTACCCTTCTTTTTTGGTAGCTATGCCACAGGTAACATTTAAAGCAAATCCTATTTAGTCTTTGAAGGTTGACAACATAAAATTCATTTTTGAAACAGAATAGCAAAAGTCAAGAGAAGGCTGAGCACATGCTACCACCAAAATGGGAACAGCTCTCTGGTCAATCTGTGCTCTTAGACCCCAGCTCTTTTTCCTGTCTTCTAACCACAAGACCATACCTGTTCCTCTCAGCAATTAATCCTCCTGTTACTGGGGTTTAGAAGAAAACTAAACTTAAGAAATCTCCGACATTGGTACCTTCAGCTTATAAATGAGGAAATAAAGGCCAAGAGGGGTTAAGTGACTTTGCCAGAGGTCACAAAAGTTATGAGTTGACTGGATGTAGACACCCAGATCACAGACCATACCTCTAAGCGCAGATCTAAAAGTCCAAGAAATCTTACATGTTTCATCAACAAGGAAAGAAAAGGAAACTGACCAAAATGAAAAGTTTGGAAATGAAGAATGGGGACTTCAGTATAAATACATCTACTAAAGTCTCTATGGAACTTCCTCATTTTTACCCCTCACAAAACAAATTGCGTGTGTTGGGTAAAGAAAGAAATAGGCGAGGTCATTATACCATGATGTTTTTGTTGTTACTTTTACTTTTATAGTTTTTCATTTTCTCCTAGTTAATAGCTTTCAGTGTAACATCTTACGCACTTAGCCATTCCACGATGCTGACCTCTAGCTCAGGCCTTTCCTTAATCAAAAGCAGCTGATTTTAATGCGTCTGTGCTCCAGTGTGAAGGAGGCTAAGACTGCATTTGAGTGCAATCAGGTTAAGATTGGCTCCAACGGGAGAAAAATCCATACATATGTTGAAAAGATCTGAAAAAAATGCCTGTATTCCCAACCTGATTACGACTTACATTTTTGCATGGTTTGTCAAAGCAGATCACTGAAATCAAATCAAGATGGAAAAGGGGATAAAGTGGTTTTCTTCTTCATTCTTCTGTAATCACCGTGACTTGCTGAAGAAGGGGACGTTTCCTTCTCTCACCTGAGGCAAGGTGGGACTCACCACTGGAGGTTATGCCGATTTTTAACAACCACTGCCCAAATTCCAAAATTACTTTCTTAGTTCTTATATCCTACATTTGTAGCTAGAAGTCACTTTATTACAGAATTACCATTAAAGTCTACTAATTTATTTTCTTTAAATCAAACAAAACAAGCTTCAGCTTATCTTTGAAACCCTGTTTTATGTAAGCCCAAGCGTGTTTACTATTTCACTATATTTAGACAAAAAAATTAGCAGACTGAAAATGAAATAGCTACAGGGATTAGAGCAATGTTGGATAAAATATGGTTAAAACCTAAATACAGTTTAAACTAGAATCTGTATCTGATCTGTTAGGAGAAGAAAACTAGCAACTCAGGCTTATGTGATGAGGTGTGTGTGTATGTGGTGCGATTTAAATTATCAGCAGAATCAGGCATATTCCATGATGATGGCAACTGTCAGTGGCATGAAGAACAGAAATGTGATCAATATTATGGCTAACAACCTATCTCCTCTCTAGAAAACTCTCAGTCAGGACTGAGGTCAGGACAAAATGAAAGGCTAGAAAGGTGTAGAGGAGTGTGTGGGCTCTTCTAACACATAAGCATGTTTGTTACAAGAATATTTTCAGTCTAATTTTTGCTATTAATGTAAGCCACAATTGCAGGACCATGATGCTTAAAAAGGGAACAGAGGGAGGGGGACGGGCCAGTTATATAAACAATATACAACAAAGGACGTCTTTCTTTTCGATACCTGAATACATCAGGTTTGCTTTTAGGCAAAAGGTTGCAGGTTAAATGCTCTCAGCTATCCAAGAAGTGGCTTATTAGTTTTGTAAGAAAATATTTTCTTATATTTTGACTGAAAAATACCCACTTTAACTGAACAAAACCATCCTTGTTAGTGCAAAGCAGACCCAAAAAAACTTTGTTTCAAAGGCCCAGTAAGGAAAAGCACAACTAATTCAAGAGGAAAAGCTGCCTCCTCCACGGGAGCTTCTGAATCTGGATCTAATCGTCCTCAGTGGCTGGCTGGAGTCTTCCAGTCTTCAGAGTGTCGTCGGCCTCCACGGATCGTACCTTCTCTACAAGGCAGCATAGTGTGGCTAGAAACCCATTTTAGCAGCTACATGTTCTCTTTCTGGGCTAGAGTTAGAAGCCAAGAAGCTACACACTAACAGAGGGTGAGGGGAAAGAGGCCAACCGAAGTTTGGGCTATTTTAGGAGGCACTTTTCCAAACACAACTTTCTTTCGGCTTTGGTTTTCTATTTGTACAATTTTGAAAAAAAAAAAAAAGAATCTCTCAGTTTCATCTGTGGCAACATAGCTTTGGCCAGTGATACAATAAATGTCAACAAGTGATTACTGCTTTAAGAAGCACACTAGCATTGTGAAAATTCCCTGACAAGAAGCTGGTGAGATGATTCCGTCAGTTATATGCTTGCTGTCTCAGCCCATAGACCTAAGTTCACACATCCAGTATCCACACTAGCCAGATAGGTCAATACTCCAGCCCTGGGAAGGGTGCACAGAGACAGAGGGCCCTAAAGCCTTGCTGGCCAGTCAGCCTAAGCAAAATAGTGAGTTTCAGGTCATTAAGAGATCATGTTTTAAAAAGGTTGGAAGTAATAAAGGGAGATGGCACGTGTTGCTGTCTAGCCTGCACATACACACACACACGCGCACATAAACACATATGTACACAACACCCACATACACACTAGAACTGCATTTTGACTTCCTGATTCTGTGTTGTCCAACACCTTGCTAAGGACTCCTAATTTCTAAATGAGCCTAATCCGGCTATTATTGAATAATTACTACAAATCAGTATAATTATTACAAAGAGTTAAACACACACAAACCAGTAGCTGTTTTCTACAAATTATTATCCAAACAAAGAAAAGGGGCTGATTGTGGTAATAGTGAGACAGGGTTTTTTCCTCCCAGTGTTTAGGTAAGTTTATTTTAAGCTGTCATCTGCAACTAGTAATGATGCAGATGATTTTACAGATTCCATAAACCTCTCTAAACGCTTCTCAACGAAAGTTGGCCCCTTCCTTCTGCAAAGACCTGATTTCATAAGAACCCACTTTTATGGTACTGTTGAAAAAAGACACACACACACACACACACACACACACACACACAAAAGAAATTCACACTTTCAGAAATCTCATTTGAGAAAGCACATTCATATTCTTTCCTGGTTTTTAAAGAATATTATGAAAGCAAATGAAATATCCACTCTACATACAACACAGCTTAAGTATTTGTTTCTGAAATAGAATCTGATCTCCTCTCCACTGTCAGTATCAGGTTTCCATCACAGATAGATAAATAGCATTTATGGCAAGGAGGGAGGAGAGAAAGGGAAAAACTTGAGAAAGCACACATTACACGGGAGCGCTTAGTTAGACCCACCTCCTGGACAGTGCCTCATGGCCATCTTGCATCTCCTGGATTCAGCAATGGTTGGACATGGTATTGTGTCTTTTGCTGGCTTTTTAACAATCTGTCGTGTTCTGGTTTCCAGACCCCATTTAAATCCACACGTGCGGTTGTTTCTGCTACACGGTCCCCATTCACTCCAATGACCGACTTCACATCCTTCTAATAAAGATTTCAAAAACACAAACATAGACAGCAGTTGGGTATCCACTGTTCAATCTGATATAAAACTTATGTAACTTTTGTTTATCTATTACCTCTAGTGTAAGTATCAAAAAGCAGCTTCTGTAGCCTACAGGAGCTGAACTCATCTGTCTAGAACTACAGTTGCTGAAGTCAGAGAGTACTGACAGCTAAGACAAACAATTGCCACATTCGTAATGAAGGAGCTGTTGCTTTCCATCTGTCACATTTTGAAGGCATACTGCTGGCCAGTCATAAATGCAAAGCTCTATCATCGCTAAAAGATGGCCTCAAAACAGGCAAAACTGAAAGAGAATGTGCTGTCTTCATGCCACGGTGGAAGTCACCATCTATCAGGCAAAATTCATATTCCCTACCACATATCCAAATCCATAACTGTGTTTGCTTTATTTTACAAGGACTGGGAGTTGGCAAGGAGTTCAGTATGTGAGTGTGAGTGTGTGTGTGTGTGTGTGTGTGTGTTTGTGTGTGTTTTCTGATCCTGCCTATTCTATCTACTCTTGTATTTCTTACCCTCTGTAACCATGCCATATAATACAAGTTTGAAAATTAACAGACAGCTGTGGCACAAAATGATATCTATTTTTCCAAGTCATGAAAAACTTTTGATGCCCATTTTGTAAGATGGCTGAGCAGAGGTGGAGGCAGGAAGAGGACAGTAACACTGTGCAGAGTTGAACCTCCTCATCTGCTTTGTACTAAAAAGCTTCTCACATGATACATGAGGACCCCAGCCTGGAGTCCACACAGGGCACACTGTATTTTCAATCTCAGCAGGCATCAGAGCCAAGTCCAGGATTTTTTCAAACCCATTTAAAATTGTTATATAGGGCAATGCACAGGATCCTATTGTGGAATATTCTGCACATTTCCATTTACAATTTGTACTAGGTGTGATTCTTGCTTCTCAAAAGCTAAAACAGCATTCATATGTTTTTAGTAGCTTTTTCATTTTTCAATTGGGTGATAAATTCATGTACTAACTCACACATTAATACTATTATAAATTAACACATTTCTTTCCAACACTCACATCTAAGTTTTAACTTCAAAATGATTCAACAATATTTCAAAAGAAATAATTGTCGAGTTCCATTTTAAAATCACCCCATTTAAGGGAATGGGGAGTACAATTGATTCCTAGATCCACTGGATATCAAATCAGATGTATAGTGAATCTAGTAAACTTTGAGGAAGATGGGCATGAAATTAGAGCTAAGATCAAATCTATATATTTGCAAGTGTAGCCACTTTACCTGCTAATCAAGAGCACACCCATGAAAAAAAAACCCACAGTATTTTATAAACACCACAGTATAAAGTTCACATGAAGTTTCCAAAATGGGTGATTATTTTTTTTCACAATATATATGTTAAGGTATTCTACAGATCTAAAATTCACTTAATGCCAAAGCAATTTTAATAAACTTTGTGCCATGCATCCAATCACCAAGAAAATATATTTGGGCAGAAGAACATTCTCTCCCTTTTCTGTTTTCATGCAGATGGCTAAGCAAGAATCTCCATAGTTCATATATTTGCATGGCTAAGGCAACAGCATGGATGGCATAATAATGCTTGGAAGTTTTGTTTTTCTCCTAAATAAAGTACTTGTACAGTACTGTGGTGGTTTGAATGGGCATGGGCCCCACAGACTTGGTGTTTGAATGCTAGGAACATAGGGAGCCACAATAACAGGAGGTGTGGCCTTGTTGAGTAGGTGTGCCTGGCTGGAGGAAGTGCCTCATTGTAGGGGCAGGCTTTGAGGTCTATATATGTGCTCAATCTATGTCTAGTACACAGTTTCCTTCTGCTGCCTGTGGATCAAGATGCAGAACTCTCAGCTCATTCTCCAGCACCATGTCTGCCTGCATGTTGCTGTGTCCCACCACGGTGATAATAGACTAAACCTATGAAACTGGAAGTCACCACAATTAAATGTTTTCCTTTATAAGAGTTGCCATGGTCTCCTCACAACAACAAAAACCCAAACTAAGGCAAATGCCAATAATTTATTATGATAATAATAAATGGGTGTATTCGCGATGATAAAGTTTATCACCCCTTAAGTAGGCTAACTCAGCAAATACATGACTGCCAAGTTTTGGAACAAAGATACCATCATCACAATGCCTAAACTCTTTAGAATCAGCAAAGAAACTAAAAACTTTTGGTTCTAATGAGCAGTAGAACTCATTTACTTTTAGGCTGACTATCTCCAACATGAATATGTGAAAAACAGGCATGAAAAATTTCAGCTGGAGAGTTGAATTAAGACCTACTCACCTACACATTCCATGGTCTCATCTAATGGTGCAAAACCATCCGGACATTCATCAAAGCAGCGGCCTCTGTGCAAATAAAAGCCTACTTTGCACTTGGTACAAAAGTCTTTGCTAAAGCAAGAGTCACAGTTTTCTATTCTGCATCCTACAATTTTAAAGAGAAAAAAATAGTTAAAGAAAGTTGTGCATTTTACAAATCAAATTACATAAACTCATTGGTTACCTTAGCCAAAGCATTAATGGTCAGAAAAGTCCAAAGCTTTTATTTTCTTATGTTAGAGCATAATTCTAATTCACTCTCTAATTCTTCCAACAGCATGCCACATTAATAAGTTAATAAGAATGCCAACAAAGGTCCCTGAGGCGGGGGACTCCAGAAATGTTTGGAAGTCCAAATGGGATTAAAGTAGATGATTGTAAAGACTATCCTCTAACTACAAATTACATCGCCTCCAAGACTGAAATCTGTGCTGCCTTTCAAAGTTCCACAATAGGAAACAGAGTGGGAACTCTACTCAGTATCTTCTGTTTTCAGATAGTCATTGATGTAAGAATTCAGATTTCAAAGGATTTTTAAATGCCTGGTGCATCACCCAAAGCACTTGTCAATGCCTGTCCTCATTTTTTATACAGAGACAAGGGTAGGGGAAAGGAAGGATTAGGTCACATTGTGGAAACCTCATGGCAGGAAGGCCTTTGTATACATTTCCACTTACTCTTCCCAGTTGGGTGGAACCCTTAATTTGTAAATGAGGACCCTGGGATCTAAGAGACAGTTAGTCATACAGGGAGGAGTGGCTACTTTGGTTCGGACTGGGCTTCTTCCTAAACCCAGTCTCCTTTCAAGATTATGGTAAAGATGTACAATAATGTACATAAATCCACTGACATATAACATGAGGTCTGCAGATAGAAGCAACCAGCAATCAGAAACATTTTCCAAGCGAAAGACACAATGTTCCAACAGAGGTTTAAAGAAAGCAATTAATAGGCTTGAATTCTAGAGCAGCTTCTCTGGAAAGGGCGGTGACATCTGGGCCAGACATCGATGGCAGGCACAGGCAGAAATGAGTATGCTTCCCGGAGGGACAGCAAAGGAGCTGGCAGGTTGGTTCATTGAAAGGCCAGGGTTTCAACAGGCTGTAGTCAATGGTTAGTTGTAGCAGATTTAACTGTTGGTGATCATCAGTACCCAGAGTGATATGCAAACTCAGCAGCATCACATCCATCCTTCCATAAGTCCCCAGTTATATTCAGTGTCATAAGGATTCTGAAAAGACTTAAGTCAAATATTTCCTACAAACTAAAAGGTAATTGGAATAGAAAATATAGCTGAAATTTAAAAAAAAATCCCTTTGTGCTTAAAAGTTTAAACATTAAGAAAATCATTCCAGTAATTAGCAGAAGGCAAAAAAGTCATCTAAAATACATTATATAATATTAATTTCTAGGCCATAAGCAAAAAAAAATGGCAGGTCGTCCTTTCCATTTTGACTCTGCAAGGGTCTTTTGTGCATGAAGTGACCACCATGGAGCACCTAACTGAATACCACCAATACAGAACCAGAACACCACATGGGTCCACCAGTAAATTACAACATTGCTTCTTTGCTGGGGGAAGAAAATAATGGGCATAGAAGTATAGTTTGTCACCCTGTAAAAGGTTCATTTGTAGTCTTAAATGCTGTAACCTGCATTTTAATAAACAGAGGCCTACAGCTGGACAGAAGCTCTCAATCACGGTCAAACTACATGACCAGTATGTCCACAAATTGTGGGTTTTCTTGCTTCATTTTTTGAAGAGGCAAGCAGCCTTCTCTGTTATAGAATTATTTTCCAAGACACGATAAGAATTCCAAAGGATGAAACAGAAGAGGGTAAAGGGAACAACAATTAAAAAAAGAAACTATATTGTTTTAAAAGTGAGGACTCCACACTTCAATCAGCCATTACCTACAAGGTCTGATTTGGCTTTTAAATATGTTCTGCACAGTTAAGTCGTTTGGCCAAAACGTTATAGCAACCACCATTTGGAATTAATTTTACAAGATTTTTTGCTGATCTTTATTGTTACTTAGAGTTCCTTTCCTCATTCCATTCCTCACTTCTGAGACCACTTCTCCAGTGCAGAATTTCTCAAATGTCTACCATTCTCCATAGAGTCCCTCAGGACTATTTGAGGCATAAATCCTGCTGGAGAAAACCTTAATTATGCACTCTCAAATTTGATACATTTGATACATTGATAGCAGAATACTATAACCATTAAAAAGCACACTGGGAATTATAAGCAATGACTTAGAGCAAGTGCTAAGGCCTATTGTGAAAGGAAAAAGAAAAGGGCAGGCTACAAGTTATATGGAACATGATACAACAAAGACATATATAGAACGGTGTGTGTATAAATGTGTGTATAAAGTGCATAGAGACGTTAATTTGAGGGTAGGAGAGTAGAACTGTGAAATGCCAAAAAGTGTTGTGTGTTCCAAAATTATATGAAACTTTTATAATTACAACTTAGCTATATGATAAAAATAAAAGATTTAAGATATATGCAATTGAATAAACTAAAAAAAATTTTTAAAGCCTTTTTATTAACACTATGAAACAATTCTTTTGATTTCAACAGGGAAAGACAAATAACGCTGCAGATCACGTCTCAAACCTTTCCATATTTGGAAACACAAACCTAGACCCTTAATATTGCTGACCCTGCTTTAGCCTTCAAACTAACTCCATGTTTGTTTAACCATTTCTTGCCAGGTCCTCTGTTTCCTAGCGTTCTGTGTTCTCTTCCAGTCTAAGAAAAATAAACCACCCTAAAATAATATCTGTGCACTAAAGCGTTCTTTAAAAGCTTTGACTGGGGCTAAGTCCACACACCTAGAGCTCTGTGGTCCTCCTGGATTCTCCAGATTCCCAGCTTGCATCACAGTCATCCTAGAACTCTAAATTTTGACCCAAATAGCAATGTGTGAGCCACTGTCCCAGAAATGACCCCTTGATGTGCTTTGGAACCTCAAAACCTTTCTCACTAGCCCCAGATCCCCAACCCTATTCGACTATGACTCAGAGAGGTAATGCTTCCAAGTGGAAGGGTAATCTCTTGGGGTGGGGGTGGGGGGTCTCACAGTCCTGCACTCAGCCAAAAGCGGCTGTCCCCAGAACTAAATAAGCCATAAGCTTGTTATCCTCAATTTTCTGGGATTCATTTCAGTCTCATTAATTTGTCTTTTCACACACAAAAGTCATTGTAAATAAATTTTAAAACATTTAAAAAAAAAGCTTTTAGGGGCATACAGAAATTTTCTTTCTCCCCTAAAGTCATATTAGGCTCATTCCATAGGAAGGATCACTGTCTTAATTATTTCTCATGTGTTTCCAGAAACCTCTTTGTAAAACATAAATTTAATGGGTTAAACACCATTTAAATGCCAATGGGAACATACAATAGCTGGTTTTACCTTTGAAAATTTTATACTGGGTAATAGGTATATCAAAATTTACTAAACATAGGCCTTTGGCATGAAAGTATGTGTTTTAAGTTTTTGTTCAGAATGTAAGAACCTTCTTTAGCCAGCTTACATGCTTCTTAATTACAGTGCCTCCCCAAAAATGTAATCCACCAAGTGAGGACTGCCAATGTCGGTTTAAGTAAAATTACTGTCCAAGTGAATCTGTGGCCAAGCACAGCCTGACAGGGCTGTCATTTGGCCACAAGAGCTTATTCTAGCCAAGAAGCAGAAAAGCATGCTGGGCAACCCCCTTCTCCTGTCTTCCCAACACCACCCCATACAGGCTCTAAAGTAACATTTTTCAAATTATACTGTAGTCTCCTTCATTCCAGGCATTCCCCAAGAACCTAGTATGTGCTGAGTGTGCTGCCAGACCCCAAGAACATGGTTCGTTAACACCCATCCCTCAGTCCCAGGGATGCCAATGCCAAAGTGATGGGCCACAGCCACGCGGCACTAACACAATATCGAGAGATAATAAAATACACAGTAGAGGTGCCTGCTGGCTGCACTGCAGGCAGAGACCAAGCGCCCATTGCTGCTCTCCCATTAAATTTTTATTTGTTTCAATTTATGAAATCTCCATTTCTGGCATGGAGTGGAATTTTAGCACATGCCAAGTAAACAAATCACAAATGCCATTTACAAACTCAATTTCTTTATTATCTGCATACTAAGTAAGAGATTGCTAGCATGTACACTTACACATCTCAGATATGAAAAAGACGAGAAACAAAACAAAACAAAATAAACTACCTCCACCAGCCATAGAGAACTGGAATCATACAGGAATACCAAGTAAATATCTGAAAACAATTAGAATAGAGAAAGTAAAGACCCAAGTAAAGCAGGTGATACATCCTGTGGATGTTGGGCTGTTTTAGTTAAATTTATTTTTAAAAGACAGAGGAAACTAGAGCCCTGACAAAGTAAGGTTGTGGAAGCACTGGAGAAAATGCACATGGCTGGTGATTGGCCCAGGGAAGAGTGGGCCAAGTAGGGCACAGGTCAGAGATGGGGATGCTTCCTTTCATCTATGGGTTTTAAATACTTAAATAGCAATTGACATTATTAAGAAAATAATAATGGGTTGGGTTAAAGATTAGGGACTTGATGTGCCTTAGAGACTGGTTTTGTTAGATACCCAAGCATAAGGGCAGAGTGACCATGATAGTGCCTAGTTTATTTCCTCATTTAGACAAATAGAAACCCATAGGGTCTTGGAGACCTGATGGATGAGTAACCTCAGGATCTTCAGCCTGCTATACAGAAAGGCACTTTGGCAAGCAACTGAGTAATAACATGACTATTAAATACTAGAAGGCTACAGAATGTGTGTGTCTGTGTGCCTGTGTCTCTGTGTCTGTGTGTGGAGAGTTTTAGAAAGTTAACCTTTCTGAAAGACAAGTTTAAAGGAAAACATTTAGGACCCTAATCGTTCTAAGAGGACATTGTCAGGGGCAATCAAAGAACACATTGAGTAGAGAAGACAGAAACCAGAAGGGGCAAAAAAGCAGTGAGCCCTCTTTCTCTTCATTCAGTCCTCAGTAGCTTCAGGGCCTAAGTACACAGAGATTTTGTGTCTCTTCTCAGTCTAATCTAGACCCCGAGTGCCTCAACATGACCAATAACAAATGTAAGAAAACCAAACTCTTAAATACAAAGAAATATCAAGACTTGTTAAGTCTAACAGAGAAAATATAATTCTGTATATTGCAATCTATTATGAGAGGAAGGGATGAACTCGAGTGCTATAAAGACCTAGAGAGACATTGAAAAATAAGTCTTTATTTTCTGATGCTGATCAAGACAAAGCAGCCATCAGAGCTCACTGCCTGGTGACCCTCTGCTGCCTTTTTACCCCTTTTCTTCTTTCCCAGGTTATCTTCCTACTCAAGGCACTCACATCCCCTGCTGCAGGCTGGGATGACATTGTGTTCTACTGTATTTGACTGAAACCGGTTCTCTCTTTCACATCAGCACCTGCTCTCTGAGTACAGAGCCACTGTCACCTTCGGAAGGCACCTACCCCCCAAGTTGCATCTCTATCAATCCAAGAATACTCCCTTCCTGGGAATCCCTACAGGTTTCTTTGCTGGTTACAGGGCAGCATCAAATAGAAGTTAAAGGACCAACTTACCCCAAGCAACAAAATTAGACTTACAGGGACTTTCCACTGAGAAATCACTGACAGCATCTCAAACTGCTGTCTCTGCTGTATAGCCTTTCTTCTCCAGACTGGCAACAGCTTATAAGTATCCCTATGTAAAAATCTTTAAGTTACCAAGATTATATATTTCTCAGGTGATCTTGTCTATTTCCCCTTTCCAGGTGGATCTATGTATGTTTTTCTTAGGGTTCACCTTGGGGTAGGGAGAGAAGGGGTGGGAGGGGAAGAGGAGGGTGAATGGAAGGGGGGAGAAGAACTTGAAGGAACAGGATAGTCTAGATGGAGGAAGGACAGAGATGAGAGCAAGGGAAAAGATATTTTGTTTGAGGGAGCCATTATGGAGCTAGCAAGAAACCTGGCACTAGAGAAATTTCCAGGAACCCACAAGAATGACCCCAGCTAAGACCCTGAGCAATAGAGGAGGGGGTGCCTGAACTGGCCTTGCCCTGTAGTCGAATTGATGACTATCTTCAATGTCACCATAGAACCTACATCCATCAACTGATGGAAACAGAGGCAGAGACCCACAGCTGAGCAATGGGCTAAACTCCCAAAGTCTAGTTGAAGAGCGGGAGGAGTAAGAATATGAGCAAAGAGGTACAAACACTGAAACAGATTACCTGAGCTAATGGGAGCTCACCAACTCCAGCTGGACAGGGAAGGAACCAACATAAGTCCAAACTAGTCCCTCTGAATATGGGTGACAGTTGTATGGCTGGGGCAGACTGTGGGGCCACTAACAGTAGCACCAGGATTTATCCCTACAGCTTGTCCTGGCTTTTTGGGAACCTATTCTCTTTGGATGGATACCTTGCTCAGCCTAGATATATTAGGAAGGGCGTTGGACCTTCCCAAAAGCAATGTGCCTTACACTTTCTGAGGAATGGATGGGGGATGGAGTGGAGGGAATGGAAGGAGGGGAGGGAGTGGGAACTGGGATTGGTATGTAAAATAAAAAAAAATAAGTTTGGTTCTTAAAAAATAAATAAATTTTAAAAGATTATATATTTCTAATATTTGTTAGTACAAAAATCTCATCACAGTATGAATTGATGAAAACTACAACCCAAAAGCTAAAGGTAACAACATTTTGCAATAAAGTCTACCTATACACAGCTCATCAGGAGTGCCAGATCATTTCAGATTAAAGAAAATAAAGGGCAGTCCTTGAATTTTTATACTTACAGATGAATTACTTGCAGGGCATTGTAGAAAAACAGCATTACTAAGTTACTACAATCCTGCTAAGTCTGGGGGAAACCCAGTAGAAATGGTTCAAGTCAAAATTGCTTCTACCAGGGAGCATACTTAGCACAGATGCCACCCAATTATCCTGAGTACAGAATAGGGTACAAGGGCTCAGAGACAGAACTGAGTACGACAAGAAAACAGATCTATTACAGCAGTACTGTGGTCAGCTGACCTGAGGACAGTTTTTCATCACTCTTTTGGGACGGTGGACAGCTTAGTAAGACTAAGGTTCTCTTTGTCTTCATGACCCAAACTAGGAGTAATTTCAGCCTTCATTTCATAGGTCTGTCAGGAGTGTGCAGAAACTTTACCAACTGCACTGAGCTCAGTGCAGTGGCTGCTGGGTAGGGAGGGATCAAAGCATGTGGGCTTTCATCAATATAAAAGTTTATTAAGAGAACATGCCTGTCATCCCAGTGCTGAGAAGGCTGAGACAGGACTGCCATGAGTTCAAGGCCAGTCTAGGCTTCATAGGAAGTCTCTGTCAGATAAAAGATACAGACAGAGAGACACCAAGATAGACAGAGAAACACACAGAGAGACACACAGAAAGACACACATGAGAGAGAGAGAGAGAGAGAGAGAGAGAGAGAGAGAGAGAGAGAGAGAGAGAGAGAATTAACTTACAAATGGATAAAAAGAATAATCCTTGTTGTGGAATAATCCTTCTGAACACTGTTGCCCTCATTGTTAATAAAAAGTTGATTGGCCAATATTTAGGCAGGATTTTAGGAGCAGAGGGAATGCCGGGAAGAAGGGCAGAGTCAGAGGAGTAGTGAACAGATGCAGAGAGAAGCAAGATGAACATGCCATAACAAGTCATGTGGCAAAAGTATAGATAGAAATATGGGTTAAGTAGTTAGGTGGTTGTGGTGCATGCCTTTAATCCCAGCACTCTGGAGGCAGGTGGATCTGAGTTCAAGGCCAACCTGGTCTACAAGAGCTAGTTCTAGGACAAACTCCAAAGCTACAAAGAAACCATGTCTTGAGAACCAAAAAAAAAAAGTTAACTACAAACATAAGAGTTAGCCAGTAGCAAGCCTGAGCTATTGGCTGAGAATTTATAATTAATATTAAGCATCTGTGTGGCTACTTGGGAGCACCTTCTGGGACAGAAACTTCCACCTACAACTGCCACCTAAGATGATGAATGGATGGAAGTTCAAAGGCTCCAAAATACTTCATATACAAAATAACTTTCATCGATATATATTTAATTTTTAATGCAATGATAATTTATGTACATGTATACTATGAATTTGTACACCACTCAATGAAGAGCATATTAGTTCATGTGTTGTGCACACACTTATGTGTAAAGTCATCTACTTAGAGCATTAGGTATCTGGAATTAGGACACTGAGGTCTCAAAGCAATATTGAGGTGAGGGAAGAAGACTGATAAGGCATTGTAAAGTCCATTGTAGTCATATTTTGTTTGTGTTTTAACAAATAAAGCTTTCCTAAAGATCAGAGTGCAGAGTTAACCCTAGAGGCCAGGCAGTGGTGGCACACACCTTTAATCTCAGGTCTTGGGAGGCAGAGGCAGAGGCAGAGGGATCTCTGTGGGTTCAAGGCTACCCTGGGCAACACGAGACTGAATCTTACTAAAAAGAAACAGAGTTCACACAAGGTGATACCAGCACTTGGGATCCATGACTTTAATCCATGCACTAGAGAGGTAGAGACAGGAGTTTATGGCTGGGCAGACAGAGGAATATAAGTTGGGAGGAGACATGAGTTCATTGCAGTCTGAGGATGCAATCTGAGCATGCAGTCTAAAGACAGGATCACCCTTTTGGTCCGAGGATTCAGTAGAGGTAAAAGGTCTCTCTGGTGGCTGGCTACACTGCTTCTCTGATCTCTCAGCTTTCATCCCTAATATCTGACCCTGGGTTTTTATTATCAGTACCAATTAGAATTTGTGCTATACTCTATTCGTACTTTCTTTGCCGGAGAAGAAGGAAATACCTAACTTATCTCTATTATATAAAGTCCTGCCTTCGGTGGAAACTTTAACCCTTAAAGCATAACCAGGTCAGATAAATGAACTCCATGCAGAAATAGAATTCTATACCTATATGAAAAGTAGCCTATTTTATATCATATGTCATGGTTCTCCCTTTTCAGACTGTGTCTTCCTATGTAGCCAAGGTTGATCTTGCACTTGACCTTATCCAGCCTCAGCCTCTTGATGTAGAGTTATAGGCATGCACCTCCATGCTAGACATACTTGATTTTGATGCCTAGAAATACAAATGCTATCAAAATAATTGTCTTCACAGGCTCATTTTTAAGTTGTCTTCCAATTTTACAGTGTATTAAGCACCAAATTCAAATTTGTGAATTATATTGGTAGTACCTTCTCTGTATCTTAAACAGTATATCTTTTCTACATGCAAAAAAAAGGAAAACAAAATAAACACTGAATATGATCAAAAGCTTAGTAGTCAAATACAGACATGGGGTCCTTCTCTCATAGTTCAAGTGTTGCATATTTAAAATTGTCCTGCAAACAAATGAGATGAAAAAGAGCCTATCTTCTGGGGAATGCAATGCTTTGTTTTAAAGGGATTTGTATTTCCATTTAAGGAAGATAGGAGAGACAACCACCTCAAAATAAAATTGACAGGAAGAGAATTTTAAATTATAAAACAAATTCATATTTCATATCAGATTTTCAATTCTTGCCAGCAGCAGGTTCCTCATCTTGGTTACTCCTTGTGCTTTTCCTATTTTGGTAACTTGTCGACCCTGTCATAGTAAGGTGAAACCAGAACAGTGTAATAAACTTCAGACCTGAGTCCCCTTTGAAATTTGTCAAATGTTGGAAAAGGCAATTTTCTCTGCCAAGCTGAAAGGAAAAGCTATATACATCTTACCCTCCACTCAACCTCCACCCAAGGCAAACAGGAAGAACCTCTCAATACCTTCACACTCTAAACAGGCTTAGGGCAGAGGTACAAGGCTTGAGAGTAAATATCTTAGAATATATATAGACCTTAAGGTCTCTGTCAAAACTACTCAACTCCATTACAACACAAAGAAGCCACGACTCATGCATCAAAAAGCATCGCTGTTTTCCAATAAAACTTCGCTCATGGACACATAAACACAGGTTAAAGTTATGTCCCATGCATCATCTTCATGTCCATTTTTTCTCTGGCCATTTAAAGCTCTAAAAGTTATCCCTTAACCAAGGCCCTGACACACACAATGGCAGGCCAGATTGTGACCTTGGTTGAACTTTACTGAGTTCTGACTTTAGCGAACAGTTTCATTTGTAAACACCAAGTAGAAGCATCTTAACTTAGGGACTCAGAATGAGTCTGGAATCCACCATCTGCTCTACACGTAGTATAAATACATGGAGATTTGGTGATCTCCACCTGAGAAAATGACCTCGAGCAGCCATCACCAGGTGATACATTGTCTTGCTGTAGTAAGTGTCTCATCCCCTGCTTGCATGTGAATGAAAGAGCTGGTTGGAAAAAAGGGGGGGGAATCTAAAAACAAAATGTTTAGAGTGAAAGCAATATAAATTTACTTCTAGTTCTGCTATCTTTAACTAGCTATCTGTCATGTGCTATCTTTAATTAGCTCTGTTTAAAGATGACTTTGCTATGTGTAACCATCTAGTTCAATAACAGGAGATAGAAACTCTAACCACACCGTGCAGTAGAAGCCAATCTTCAGGTTGGCCAGTAGATGCCTCTGAATGTCTATTTTCACTGTCCATGACATTGCTGTGACCACATTTCTAAGAAGCAGCAAGGGAGAAGTTCCACAAGTGCCTTAGGAAACTAAACCATGTCCAGTCAATGCCTTACTTTTCAGAGAAGCATAGAGTCCAAGGAGGCATGAGCCTTATGAAATGAATAATGCTGGGGCCAGAGGGATGGCTCTTCTAGTTGACCCAAGTTTAGTTCCTGCTGTCCCATTGCAGGTGAAGATACTGGATGGAAATTTCTAATTAGAACTCTGATGATGCCATACATGGTGAAAAATGCCTACAAAACCAACAATCTGAAGGTGAAAGCAAGAGAACTGCAAGAATTGAGACAAGTTTGTGTAAGCAGAGGTTGCTCACTCATTTTCTGAATGCTCAGACCCAAATAATCCCACAGATACTATTTTGATTCCAACACTGTTTGGCCAATGGTTCATGCATATTTCTAGCTAGCTCTTTTTTGTTTGTTTGTTTGTTGAGACAGGGTTTCTCTGTAGCTTTGGTGCCTGTCCTGGAACTAGCTCTTGTTGACCAGGCTGGTCTTGAACTCACAGAGATCCGCCTGCCTCTGCCTCCCAAGTGCTGGGATTAAAGGCGTGCACCACCAGTGCCCGGCTCTAGCTAGCTGTTATCTTAAATTAACCCATTTCTATTAATATGTGCATCTCTACAAGGCTGTGGCTTACTGATAAGGTTCTGTTCTGGCATTTTTCTCCTTCAGCAGCTACATGGTGTCTCCTTGACTCCACCTACTTCTCTCAACATCTCTATTTGGATTTCCAGCCTGGCTTTACTCTGCTAAGCCATTGGCTGGAACAGCTTTTTTCATTAACCAATGGTAATAAAACATTCACTGAACACAGAGGAGAATTTCACATCAAGTTTGGGCTATGTGGGGAGATGCTGTCTCAAAATAAATGACAAATAATTATAACAAACCCTGATGTATCCTATCAAATTATTGATGGCTTAGCCATACTGCTTCCCATCACAATGAGAAAAGGGTAACTGGTAAGAGAACCACTTTGATCTTTCAAGGCCGTGCATTTTTTCATATAACTTAACTGCCTTAAACAATCATTAAATAATTATAATTTGAAACAGCAAAGAGAAAGAATTCTAGTTTCATTTTTGTTGCCACGATAAATGTCCTAACAAAAGAAACTAAGATTATTGAAACATTTCTTTGGCTTATAATTCAAGGTTACAGTCTATCCTTATGGGGACCGTTAAGGTGGGAATTCCAGTAAAAAACTCACATCACATGCACACTCTAGAACAAGAGAGAAATGAGTGCACTCCTGTTCTCTGCTAGATTGCTTCTGTCATTTAGCTTTCTTCTCCCCAATACAGGGAATGGATCTACCCATGATGGGCAGGGTCTTATTACCAACTGAGACAAGGCCTCCACAGACTTGCCCACAGGTAAGCCTAACATAAAAAATTCCTCAACTGTTACTCCCTTCCCAGGTAATTCTAGGTCATGATAAGTTGATATTTAAAAGTAACAGAACACAAAGGGCTTTAGTTGTTTTTTTTTTTTACTTCAACAACCTGACAGGTGACTGAGGGGATAAATACACTCACACTGAAATAAACAGATAATGTATATTAATGTATCGCATAATACACTGTAGGTAGGGACAAGGTTTGTGCCAACTTAAAGCATTTCAATTTTTAAAGATTTATTTTTATTTGTGTATGTGCATGTGTGTGCGTGAGAGTGTGTGTGTGTGCTCACATGCACATGCCACATGTGCACGGCTACATGTGGAGGCCAAGGCTGTTACATTCCCTGGAGCTGGAGTTACTGTCAGTTGCTAGCCAGCCAATATGAATGCTGGGAACATAACTGGATCCGCTGGAAAAGCAGCAAGCTTTTCTAACTGCTGAGCCGTCTCTCCAGGCCCTAAGTATTTTAAATCCTTTCATAGCTCAAGTTCATATTAAAGTGAAGCTTAGACTCTTGACGTTACAAGCTGTAGATCTTATTAAACTTATCGATCTGCCTCGTGGCTCATGTTCATGTGCGCCGTTCACCTCCCCAACCTGTATTCAATAAAGAGACCGAGCAGTGTGCTTTGTCTTTTCAGTGTCTAACATGACACTGGGAGCTGTCACAACAGATGAGAGATATGTCTGCTGAAGGACCAGCACATTTGAGATTCAATTTCTACCCTTTCAGAATACCTACTGAAACCGGATCCTCTCTGCGTATCATAATGCAAGCGTACGCTTTCGTTAAAGATAGCTCACTTTAGATTATAAAATATTTCCAGCTTAGACATCAGTTTATTGTATAATACAGTAAAGAGCTCATGTTCCACTCTTTATTCATGCATATTCCTTAACTATTAACCATGTAGATATGATGGCTACAAAGAAAAAGTGAACACTAAGGCAACTGGACTTAAGAACAATAAGTTACAATGAAAAGAATAGCTTTAAGAGGAACTACCAAAAGATTCCATTCTTTTACTGTGACGGTTTTATAGATAGGCTCATGAAGAGCACGAGCCAACCGTCATTCCAGAGTGTGTTATGTAAACTGTCCTAGCTTACAGAGCTAGTCGCTGGCAGAACACACTGGAGAACCCAGGATTCCTCCTAGTACAATGGTCTTTCAAATGTGATTCACCACAAATTGATTTCGACCATTAGAAAATAAGACTGACATGAACTACTTAGTGGAATTTGAAACACACTGGCTGTTTATCCCTGAAAACCATTTAAGTTTTCCTAATACTTTCATTTATAATTGTGCACAATAATTTTGTACTTCATTGTCCTTTTTTTTGGTGTTTTGAGACAGGGTTTCTCTGTGTAACAGACTTAACTGTCTGGAACTCACTCTGTAGACCAAGCAGGTCTTCAGCTCACAGATATCCTCCTGCCTCTACCTCCCAAGTGTTAAGGCGTGCACCACCACTGCCCAGCTCATGTTAGTTTTCTAAGGAACAACACAATGAAAAAAATATTCCACTGTGAGTCAGTGTTCTCGAACAGGATGGGTATCTTGCTGACTACTGGAATAGTTTGGGAGCCATACATTTTTTTATAAACCACAAGATCTATACATGTTTGCAGGAGGAGGAGAGAAACAGAATCAGAAGGTTGAAATGGAAAAGAACTAGGAGAGACAGGGGAAGACAGGGAGAATGTAAATCAAACTCTTCCAGACCCATCCATCAATACATCTATCTCTATCACCTATCTATCTATCTATCTATCTATCTATCTATCTATCTATCTATCTATCTATCTATCTATCTACCTATCCATCCAATTTCTACCTTTTAATTAGTCTAAATATACTTTTTCCTTCCTTAAGCAGGCTATGCATGTCTTTGAATACAATACACACACACACAAAAACACTTATTGAAGGGAGAAATTTATCAGTGAAAGTATTTTTATTTTCCCAACACACTATACTTAACACTATTTGAAATGGGTTGTTATTACATGTTAGCTCTGTCATAATGAAAAAGAATGGCTAATGTTTATATGTACTCAATCTATAAAATGAATACCTGAGTTATATTGTAAACTACTTCCTATTAAGTGATCAAGAAAAGAAATAAAATTATTAGCATTGACTCTACTAACTCAGTGAAAGGCAAAAAAGATACTGACAGGGATTTTCACTGATAAATTGAGTCTTCCATGGCGCTTTATGTTATCACCTCTCTATATAACATATTTAACAGATCATGCTGGTAGAGAGGAAAATTATTATTAGAATATATTGTAAGGTAATAAATTTTTCTTAAAGTAAATATTTAAATAAAACCAGCTATTATTTTTAAGCAATATATTAAGAATGGGCAGATGATATAGTAGGTAGAAGGCCTGCCACACAATCATAAAGACTTAAGTTTAAATTCCCAACACCCACCTAAAAGCCAGATTCTGCTAGGCATGCCTATAATCCTAGCACCTGGTGGCAAGACTGGCAAATCCTTGGATCTCGCTGACCAGTCAGTCTAGACAATAGCCTAATTCTAGACTTGGAAGAGATCCTGCCTCAAAAGCAAAATAGTAGATTGGAACTGTGGAAAACATCCAGCATCAACCACACACACACACACACACTCACAGGCATGTACATGTGTGCACACCCACAGGAATATGTCCATATGAAGAAGAGAGATAGATGTGATATCCCTCCACTGCCCAAGGAAATATTGGCACTTGCTGGCTACTGGGAGAGGGATAATCTGTGCTCCTAAAGAGTGTGGCCTCTGGTGTATTGGCCATGCTCCAGTGGAAGGCCACAAAGAATACATGAGTAGACTAACTGTACAACCATGGGTTTAAAAAGGAAAAAGAAGAACATAAGGCTGGGTGGGTAGGGAAGGGGATGGCTCTTGGAAGGAGTATGGTTTGGTTTGAGTGTGATCAAAATAGATTGCACAAAATTCTCAAAGAACTAACTAAGAATGAGGGGGAATTGAAGAATTAGCTGTCCCACTCACCATTTCCAAAGCTTAGCCAGCGGTGTGATTCCCTTTGTTTCTGTGTTCTCCACATTGAATATGTGGTTAGCAAACATGAGCAGTGGGATCAGAGACAACCCTAGGGCCCATTGTTGGTTCTGCTTCATACTGCATACCTTTGTGTGGGCTTCTGCCCCTCCAAGTTTACCTTTTCAATGACAAATACAATGCTTGTCACCATCCTCTTTACCATGATGCTCATGCACACTCAGCCTCTGAAACTATTAAGCAAGCCTCCAATAAACTCATTCTTTTATACGTTGCCTTGGTCACGGTGTCTTAGCACAGAAGAGCAACAGAAGCTACTAAGGCGGTGACAAAGAAGGAAAATGAATGTCCAGATCAGGAAGATCGAAAGGCCAAACCAATGGGTCAGGAGAAAAGTGAGGAGCCTGCTGCCCTTCCTCTGTCTCCACCATGATCACGGACCTTGCTTCTTTTACTGTTGAACCTCCATTAATTCATCTACATGCTGTCAAAATGACAATGCTTCTAAAGTGTAATTTTGTCACTTTCTTACTAAAATCCTCCATCGGCCATGAGTGATTCCTAGAAGCTGCTTAGATTGCATCAATTTTTCTTGTCAGGTGAGGTGGCTCACACCTGTAAGACCTGCATGGGTGGCAGGTATAAGTAAGGGTAGGAGGACCTACCACGATGTCAAGAGTAAATCCAAGTTACACAGTGAGTTCCAGGCTTGCCTGGAACTACAAGGAAAACCTATCTAAGGCAAGCCTGTCATTAGGTAGTCTCATAGCTTTTCATTATACAGTAAAACTGTACCTAACTACTTATATTTTATTTATGGATGGATAATAGTTTCTCAATATCTTTATTTTCTTTACTATTCATAATACTCATTCCTAAAAACACAGAAAATACCTACACTCTTCATATATATCAGTTCCTTTGTCGCTAAACCTCACCTCCAAACTTTGGAAAGGGAATGATAACCAGCTTAGGTAACTTCATCCAGAAAATGAAAATACACAATCTGCTTTGCACTATTTACTAAACAATTGAGGAAAAAATTTATGTATCAGAGAGGTTGGCACAGAACAGAAACTAAACAATAAATGAGTTTATGTGACAAACAGTCACTTGATTATCTGTGCTTTAACTAAACGAGATGACAGCTGTGTATTGGTTACAAACCAAGATGGTGGTTAGGATGAGCGTAGAGAGAATACTGAATAAGAGTGACTGAGTCTGGAAACATTCTTTTTAACCCCATGGTTCCATGTACCACTCCTCTTTGTGGCAAATCTATGTTTATTTTTTGTCAAGGTGGATTTGAATCTGATATTTCACTTAATTTAAAAAAAAAAACTTTTAAAATAGGAGAAAGAAGAGAGTTTACATTTTTTTGGCAACTATACTAAGTGCGACCATTCACACTAATAATAAATGTCTAGCTTCATTCGAAATAAAATCATATTAAAACAAAAATATCACTTTACACAGTTTTTCATTAATTCTTAGGTAGGTACGAGGCAAAAATGTCTGCTGTTATTTGAGATATGAGCTGACACCTGTACTATATACTTATCCAAATTTCCACAAGATTAGGGTAATAGTTGCCTAAAGATTTCAAGATATGTCTTATAGTTAAAAGTACACAAAGACAAATCAGACAAATACGTAAAAGTATGTATGGAAATGGAATAAAGAAACATTTTTAAATGAATACCGCACAGTGTACTTGTAATTGGCAAAGGCTGAAAGTGAGTTGCCAGGAGGTAATAGCTAAACGTTGTACACCAATCCCAGAGAAGCATGCACAACTACATTATATACACCAATCCCAGAGAAGCATGCACAACTATGTTATATACACCAATCCCAGAGAAGCATGCACAACTATGGTATATACACCAATCCCAGAGAAGCATGCACAACTATGTTATATACACCAATCCCAGAGAAGCATGCACAACTATTTTATATACACCAATCCCAGAGAAGCATGTAGAACTATGTTATATACACCAATCCCAGAGAAGCATGCACAACTATGTTATATACACCAATCCCAGAG